>CM054950.1:6364829-6421738 GCA_029168755.2 Tillandsia fasciculata
GGAATGATGTTAAACTGTATATCGGATTATATACTCTTTGTCATTAAACTGATGTTGCTAATCTAATTTTGTCCATTAAACAAGTTTGGAATCTTTGAAAGCTGTGAACCAAGTATATTTGTGTAGTTGCCCACATATGTTTGTGTTTTGCCTAGATTGGACAGACGAATTTTCAGGAAGAGGTTGGAAACAGGACTTCGACAGTCGACGGGGGGCACCATGATTGAGTAATCCTGTGATTGGATGCATTCAGGTCTTCTTTGTTTTGCTGCACAGACAAGATAAGTGGTGAAAGGTAACTATCTCATTATATGCCATATTTCTTTAGTGTCTTTAGCTTAAGACTATCATCTTATATTTTGTCTGGGACCTTGCTGATTGTGTGAAAGGTGAAACAATAAGAATACTGCTGTTTTGTAGTCGGCCTTATGGGCAATTATCAAACATAGATTTCAATTAGCTCATGCAGATCCTGTTAAGAGAGACATTGTAAGTCCATCTTCTTCACAGTTGCTGGTGAGGCTTTTATTTTAATTCTGTATTTGTTAAAAGTTGTGTAGAATTCATTTGAGAACGCCTATTGTTTAGATAAGCTTGTCATTTATATTCAGCATATCTGTAATATTTTCTTTCAGAGCCATTTTTCTGTGTGGACTGACTTTTTCCTTCTAACTGTATTCATTCAGTTTAAGTATACGGTGCCTTGTATTTGTAGTTGTTTAGCAATATAGTTCTCTTATTCAGCAAGCTTCTATTTGGCAGTATGTGTGACATTTTTCACTGATCATACGAGGTTGTGACTTCTGAAACGGGAGGAGAAAATGCCAACACATTAGTTAACTTGATAGTACTGCCCTAGCTTTTTAAGGTTAATTATGTAGTTTAATAAGACGCCTTTGTTATAATTTGTAGTAGTGAAGTCTATTATAAGGTTAACAAGACTGTTAGACTTTAAGCATGTAAATATGTTTTGTTAAGAAGATACTTTCTCTGATTCCATTGGAGGCGCCTGGTGACGTGGCTGGAACATGGATGAGTTGTTTGAGCATTGTTTTGTGTCTGAGTAAGATTAGTCTATGGTTTGAAAAAGAACTGAAGCTAGTGATGTAGGGTCATGGGAGTTGGAATTGCAATTACATGCTTTATGATCCCGATGTGACAGGCAAGCATTTTATAGATAGGTTATCATGGTTGAATATGAGCTGATGGAGTGCAGATTAATTATGGTTAAAAGTAGATTAATTATTTACACTTTTTTCTCCTTTTCTTTCAGCAATCTGCAGAGTTCAGATCTCCTCTCTTCCTTGTCAAAATCTAAGAGTTCTGGTCGTCGCACGAAAAGCCGGTGGGAGCCTGGACTAGAAGAAAAGCTAGTTGAGAAGCCGGAATCGGTTACTAATGATTTAGCAAAGGTTGGTAGCTTGAGCCGTCCTGAAGCAACTGAACGAGCTGTAAATCTCTTTTCTTCTCATTGGATGATTGGATCTTTTATGTTTTTCTTGTCTTGTTATAATATACCACATGTTCTAGGAATTTTTAGAATCTAGTTAGGTTACTTGTTTGTTACTTTGTGTAAAATTTTTGTTAAAAGAATAATTTTATTTGCTTAAATGTATTGTTTGTTACTTTGTGATATTTTGTTTTATTGCTTGTTTGTTGTTGTTTGCAACATTAATCATTATTGGTGGCTATTTTACTCGCACAGTTGGTGACAACAAAAAGTCGCCACTTGTTATTGTCAATTAAGGTGGCCGCCGTGGCGGTTGCCACTTAAAGTATATATTTGGTGGCGAAAATGTATTGCCACTTTATCTTCAGTTAAGATGGCGACCGTGATGGTTGCCACTTAAAGCATATATTTGGTGGCAAAAATATATTGCCACCTTATCACCAAAAAAGGTGGCGACTTATAGTAGCCACAAAAATCATATTTGTTGGCAAAAAAAATGTCGCCACGCTATCTTTAATAAAGTGGCGACTTTTATTCTTCGGCCACAATTTTATTTAGTGGCAAGGCTTTTTTGTGGCGGCTTGTGGCGACTTTAAAAGTCGCCACGCTTTAAAAAGGTGGCAACTTTTTATACATATAGTGGCGACATTATTCGCCACCGATATACAATATTCTTGTAGTGCACATAAGTGTGTCACTAAAAGTAAAAAAAAGTGTTGCTAAATTGCAGCACTTTTTTTGGGATATACCAGCATTTAGTAATGTGTCGCTATATACCCTAGCGATTGCACATATAGCGACACTATAATAAGTGTCGGTAATTTTGCTAGTGACACTTTTTTTAGATTTTAGAGACATTTAAAAGTGTCGCTATAACCTTATTGTGTTGTAGTGAGAAGCCTCCTTCTAGCTCCAAGAACCTCCTTTGGAAGCCTCCTTTAAGTTTCTTGTCTCCTAAGATATCAATCTTTTCAATCCTCCAACCTAGGATTTCTTCTTCCAAGCTTCTAGAGAGAGAAAGAGAAGAGAGAAATGAGATAGAAGGGGAAAAATGGGGCTTCTAAGATGGGGGTGTGTTTTAAGCTGGGTTAACCCGAATTAAACCCCCACACTAACCATGGTTAAACTACTTTGTGTCACGCCTCGAGAGCAATTTTAAAGTGGATAAAGGTAATTTATGAAAGCATTTTTTTTTTTTTAAATCTTGCTCTGGCACGTTGTAATAACAGTACCTTGAATTTCAGAATTTGTAATTAAAGTCGGCTATTTGAATAAAATTATCATTTTTTGGATTTAAAGAGGGTGCTGTGTTTAGCTTGTTGAGGATTTAATCCTCGGGGTTTCATTCATCGGGTTATTGGTGAATCGGGGCTGAAGGGAATGGTCAAGTCGTTTTCAATTTCGCTGCTAGTTGCACCAAAAAGCGTGAATAACAAAGTTTGATAGATAAGCGGGTTTCTCCATGAAAAGTTCCGACTGCTATTTGGGTGAGATATGTAAGAATTCAAATTTTGTAAATAAATAAAAAGGAAAAGAATAAAAAGTCAAGTTGAATTTTGGATCATAAATGGCAAGGATAGCCTAAGTACCCCTTTTCTGCAGTGTAAATTGCACAGTTAATGGGCCAGAAATATCGCCTTTCAATCCGAGCCTAATTTTAAAAATACGAGACCACCAGTGCGACCGTCTCGTCGAACTGATCGAAAACCATATTCAACAAGTTCAGATCCGACGGTCGGATCTTCCAGAAATCAGCGAAGAAGCGGGCGGAACCCGCGACTTAAGTGCACAGTGCAGGGAACTGTAGATGAACAGTAAACCCTAAATTCAAATTCTCTAAGTGCCAAGGTGCCAACCTTGGCCAATTCGCCATCCGGAAACCGATCATAGCACTTCAAATAGTGGATTCGAACGGTTTCGTCGTTCTGGACGCAATGGCGCTGATGGAATTTCCGTTTGACGACTCTAAGTCTCGAAAAACGTGAAAACTGTATTTCGGAGCTGTATTTTATGGACCGAAAAATTATCTGGGCACTTTCTCGAAAAATGAAAATCGCTATTTGATAGGATTCGTCGAGCCGGACGTCGTGGCGAAGTCCGTTTCTCGATCTGACAACCAGAATGCCTCGAAAAGCGTGAAACAAGGCGAAAAATGTGATTTTTGCATATATGTATCCCTATAGAACATGCCTCGTAAAGCATGCCATTGCATAGAGAGGGACCTGAGTGCGAGACTAAACTACTGTGAGGGACCCGAGCCTAAAATGCTCAGTTTGGAGGGGCTGCAATGCAATTTTGCAATATATTCGAATTCAACTTTTGAAATTCGAAGCTTGCTCTTTAAATCCCCGCAGTCTAAGCCTCCTCGGCACCTACCTCTAACAGCACCCCTCTCTTTCGCACCCCCCCTCGCCAGCCCGCACCGGCCGCCGTAGCTTCCCCATCGCCGGAGTAGTGAGGATCAAGGATATCTTGATCTCGGGTGGTTGGTGAGGAGGGCACTCGGAAGGTGATCGGGAGGTCTAGACCTTGTCTGGCGAAGTCCCTGGTGAAGCCGCAGTCGAGCCCGAGGGAGCCAGCACCCCAGCTCCGCCGTGCGCCGCCGCGGGAGACGCCACCATCTTGCTAGGCTCCGGCGAAGGTAATTTCTTGGAACTTTCTTTATCGTTCGGGCATTTGAGCACGACCATGAGATTCCTGACACCGAGAGGACTCCTCGGGTGCAGGCCCAGCCGCGGCCGCCGTCTGGATCGCCGGCGGGAGCAACCCCGCCGGATTATTATTTTCTGGGCCGCCGCTGACCGTCGCCTCCATCCGACCGATCAAACCAAGATCAGCACCATTGAACCTCGCGCTCTGGATGACTGCAACCTCCCCACTGGAGCTGAACTCGATCAGACGAAGATCGGGCCCGATCGGTGAAGCCCTAGAAACCCGATAATTGGCGTTTTCGCCGATCGCCGTCGCCCGGCGCCGCCGCGGCCTCCCGTCGCCGACCACCACTGCACCGAGCTTCCTGGCACCGAGTAGAAGCTTTTGGTCCATCTTGCTCCGGCCCGGAGCCACCGCGCCGGAAACCGCCATTGGAGGCCATCAAAGCTCCACCGAGCTCCTCCGGCGCCGCCTTGCCGGCGCTCCTCAGTCACCGGGAACCACCCAGGTGAGTTCCTGTGGTCGGTAAGAGCCCTCCCATCATCTTGCATGGCCTCCCTAACGTCGGGCTTTTGCTGTGCAGAGTTGCACCCGAGCTCGGTCTAATCCTCCTCTCCGGCGATCCCCGGTGCTCCGGGACTCCGGCAACCACCCAGGTATGGTCTAAACACCCCTACTATGATCCCCATCATTTTATTTTGGGCCAGAACACCTCCTGTTCCATGGTCCCAGAGGTTGCACCCGAGCCACACACATGCGGGCTTGTCTCCGGCCGCCGCCACCTCCGGCCTCCGGCGCCTGTCCCAACCTGACCAGAGCACCTCCTGGGACCCAGTAATAACCTGTGCTCACCTCTGGTGCAGAGCTGAACCCGAGTTGCTCCAAGAACACCAACCCGAGCCCTAGCCCGAGCTCAAGTGTTGCTCCGGCGAGCTTTCCGGCCGGCCTCCGACGCGCACAAGGTGAGCCTCACTGTCCCTAGACCATGATGATAACCATGCTTCTGTTATGCTTAAAAGATCAAGTATATGTTAAGTTTCCACATAGCTGTAAATTGGACCTAAAAAGATTATGGGCCAACTTTGTAATCGGGCCCCGTGTCGGCCAAATCTTGTGAGCACGGCCTTGGTCTCGACGTAATGAACGCGCTGGAACTTACGGCGTCGTCGTTGGACCCCCGGATTATAAGAACGAGCTAAAACAGTAATTTACTAAAGGACAATTATGCAAATTAAGAAATGTTGTGGACCAAAACGCAAAATGGACGTACTAGCTCCCTGTAAATAGCTTTTTCACACCCACTAGACATCTTGTTAGGGTTCCGTAGGTCCTCGTTGACCGGGAATCAGAGTTTGATCGATAAATCGGCCGATTTGACCCGTTTAAGCTTTTCGCAGATGTCGTGTCGTCGGGATGGGTTTGTGTGAGTCTATTACTGACCAGATCTTCTGATACAGGGCCCAGTTGTTCGGCACCAGCCTCCCAGTAGCTGTGCGGGAGTTCGAGGGTCTGCCTTCATCCAGGTGGGTTATCTTCGAACCGGGCCTCAACTTTTTGGCCCTCTAGTTGCTTTAGTCCAGTCGGACCCCTGTTATTGATATGCCCTGCTGATTGTATCCATATGACCTATTTGACATATCCTGATCCTTCTGATTGACATTGACCTCACTAGACCTGTTCATGATTAGCCTGGATTATTATGCTCTCATGCTCTATGATTATTCTTGATAGATTCTGATCTACTTGAGACACATCATATGTACCTACTTATCATCTTTTATATTCCTGTACATAGATTTGCATGATTCGATGATACCTGCTGATCCCTGTCATTTGAGATGTTACTTGATATATTGTCGATATGCATGATTGATTGATTCCGATTGATAGATATAGACTGATGACTCCCTGTTGGGATCTCGGCATGTTGCCGACTACCCGGTCACTAGACCGTGAGATTGATCATTATGACTTGCCATGCACTGCTGTACTTCACAAACATGGCCGGGGTCGCTCCCCGTGGAGATTGTTCTTTACCGGTAGAGTGGTCTGGTGATAGACCCGTGAGCCCCAGTTAGGCACCAGTGGGTGCGGGTTATGTCAGCCGCGAGCCCTTTTGCATCGAGACTGCTTGGCGTCTGTGAAGTGCAGGGTTATTGCCTGAGGTCCTATGAGACCAATAGTGGCGCATGATTGGGTACTTGGGTTTCTACCTTTGATGCATTACTTTTACTTGTACTGTTACTCAGTTTATTTCCAGTATTGCAATCTGTAGACATGCTTTCATCACTTGCAGTTCTTATACATGATTCTTGTAGTTACCTTTTATTTCCAGCATGTATGTCTACAGTTTTTATGATTGCTTATCATCTGTTATATCTTGATCCCCGTATACTTGCCTGCAGTTCTTATCCCGACTATTAGTAGATCTTTCCTTTCAGCTGTACCTATAGATCTTTACTATCCGCAGATTTTAGTACCCAGTAGGTATGATTAGCTGATCCTCGGCTCGTCGTGCCCACTGGGATACATGTACAGTGTATCTCACACCCCCTGGGTGACCATTTTCCAGGTCCGCCGGGTGGGGAGATAGCGGGACGATCCATTGAGCCGGTTACGATAGAGCTGTCCCCATGATCATAGATATTGTTGATTCAGGATCCTTGTTGATTTAATGCTGACCCTCATATTACCAGCGCTTTCTTTCAGTTCCTGTTTAATTTAGATAATTAAACTGATGAGGTAATAAGTTATTTGGATTATTTCTGCTGAGTAGATTAGTATTCCTTACTGAGATATCTATTGCTGATTACTAGCCTAGCCGTGCATATATAGGGGAGTCTCTGTTCTCAGAATAGAGGGTTTTCTATATGTGTGGCGGTCTATTGTGCCCAGTTTGCGAACTCTGATTTCAAAAAAAAAATTTTAGATCGGATTTTTAAAACTCGGGGCGTGACAAGATATTTGGAAAAGAAGGTCGTTACTTTGTCAGCGTCGTCAAACGGAGAACGGCAGTGCGATTGGATCTCAAATTCGATTCCTAGATCTCTCGGAATTTCACTTTTATGGGTAATGGATCCGAGAAACGATGATTGGTATTTTCGGTACTTGTTAAGGCATATGAGTGCATTAGAATTCATGAAACGGGTGTACTGGACGTTTCAGTTCATTAGCACATTTTTCGAGGAAAGCGGAGCGGGACTCGTTTAGTAATGGGTTCGGGTTTGACAACCGGGCTCCGCGATGTGGGCAGAATCCTTTATTTATATCTTGTATGAGCCGAAAATTCTGGGAACGTAAGAGAAAAGAAAATCCTAATTTTCCATCCTCCAAGATCCCGTCTCATTCCTCGTTCGTGCACGTGCAAGATCGAAGCCGAACCACCACTGTCGGAGCCGGAGGAGACGACCGGGGTTCTTCGTGGCCGTCGCAAGATTCGGGCGCCGAAGACGACCGGGGTTCTTCGTGGCCGTCGCAAGATTCGGGCGCCCGTTCTCCAGCACCATCGCGGCCGCCGTGTGCCTCGGCCTCCACAAGCGCCGTGCCGCTCGGCCAGCGTTGCACCGCGCTGCTCTGTCGGGAGCACCCTGCGCGCCGCATAGCTGCACACCACACACTGCCCAACTGCGCGACCGCACCGCCAGGCCAACGCCAACACGCACCCGTACGATGCCCAGCCGCACGCGCCAGCGCCACCCAGCCCACGCGCCAGGGCCGCTCGGCCTGTGTGCCTGCACACTGATAAAACCACGAGCGCGCCTGTGCCCTGTTCGGCTAGCGCGCGCCAGTGCCTCCCGGGCAGCGCACCACCGCGCCTTGACGCCCGCGCGCCGCCCGGTATGCGCTCCCGCGCTCCTTGACACGCATGCCACCCACACACCGCCTAGCCGTGCACGTCGCCCGCACACCGTCTAGCCGTGCGCGCCGCCCGTGCCGCTTGGTCCACACGTCGCGCCGCTGTCGGCAGGGTTATCGAGCCCTAGCTTGATGAAATTTGGTTCTTCGTTGTCGTTCGTGGCTCCGGGTGGTTTCGCTTAGCCGTTTTCATCGTGATCTTCGTCGAAGCGATGGTAAGGGCTTGGATCATCATTTGTCGCCTCGCTGGTCGTCGGGTCGCCGTCAGGAGCGGGAGGATCATATCGAAAGCTGGTTTCATCAACGGGGAGACTTTCCGACACGATTGATGTATGGTTTTGTGTTCTTGGACAACAGTACATCCTTTCCTGTCCCGAATATTCCCGCAGCCACCGGTGCACCTTCTGTTACTTACGGTACACCTGTAAAACCCCTTTTTGCATAGTTGCATGTTTTTAGATGTTTTCTTGTATCGAGCAGTCTTAGGGTTGCTAAATTGCACGTGTAATCTCCGGATGATGTCAATGTCGCGGTAACGATTCGGGGGACTGTTTGTTCTTATCCGAACAACGGTAGAGTCGTTCGGGGCATATTTTTGATTGGCAAAGCGATCGGTGCGACTGTTCAGAAATTAGGAGGTGGTTCCGGCAATTTGGAACAAAGAAAAATTTGGCACAGTGGTCAGGACCACTAAATTGCTGGTTAATGTAATTTTAGAATTTGATTATTATTGGGCTTTGGATAGGTCCGGGTGATTCACAGGAGTCCTTAGGGGAGCCACGTGCTCAGGTTGACTACCGGTAGAGGTGGGTACTCCAATCCAAAATCGAGAATGTCGTCGAATTGGTTAACTCGACCCTTCTCTTCTTCTTTATCGTTTTTGTTATTATTATTGTTCGTCAAGTAGAATATTCATCTTTCACCGACATAGTGATAGCATAGTAAACTTGTTATGGAACTTCTTGCAGAGGGGTGTTCACTAAACACGGTTATTGTGTTGCTTAGCTGACCCTTGGGTAGTATAAGGGGTAAAGCAAACTTTTTGGCGGTTAGACATTACTTGTTATATCATGATAGGACAGGGACATTGATGATTAGTTTTTCGTTTGGTTATCATGTTTGACCTTCTGGTCGGTTTCTTTCATACATCATATGGCAACTGTTGGTCGCGGGGGACTTTGGTTGGATTATGAGATCGTCATGCTTTTGATGCTCTTCACGCGCACCAACGGTTTGGCCACCGCAACAGTATATTTTTTTCGGAGAGGTGGTCTGATTGACCCGTGATCCCTATGCGCTGATTTTGCGTGAGAGGAACCCTTGCGGATATTGTAGTGCCGCGGTTAGTGAGGATGGTTTAGTATGCACCGGCATATCGAGTAGGTTTGTGACAGTGCCTGATGTTGGTGGACCAACATGGCGGTTATGATTGGTATTCGCGACATCTTCTTCCTTGTCTGCGACCTCGAATGACCCATCCCGCGCGGTTCGCCTCTTTTTGGAGTTTCCCGTGGGATGGTATTCACGATTCAGATTTATATTTATATATGGGTGAGTGTATGTGGGTATCAGGTATTGCGGATCCATGACTTCCAATAGACGCAAGCATCTATTGTTAATTATCCCCATATGATTGGGGCACCTTTGATTAAGAGACCTTTGTGAGGAGGATAGAATAAATCGTATCCTAATGATTGACCAAATCCTAAGTATATGTGTTAGGATTTAGTTGGATTTGAAATTGACTTTATCCTGCTTATATATGTTGAGGATTAGTCGATATTAAACTCTAATTATATGTGTTAGAGTTTAATTGGGTTCAATTGGCTCTAAGTATATATATTAGAGTCCAATTATATTTGATTCCATATTTGGCGTATGTTCCAAAGTGGAGATATGACCAAACCCCAAGGATATGTATTGAGGTGGGTCGGATTTGATGCAACTCGAAAGTAGGAGGTGGCTAAATCCTATATGTATTAGGATTGGCCGAGTTTGATATGTTTTTCACTCTAGTTATATGTGCTAGAATGAGAGATTGACTAACCCTAAGTATATGTATTAGGATTAGTTGAGTTGATTTGGTTTCTTACCCTAGATATATGTGCTAGAGTAAAAGGTTGACTAGACCCTAAATATATGTATTAGGGTTAGTTGGGTTGGTTTGGATGAACTCTAAGTATATGTATTAGAGCTCGATCAAATTTGATTTGACTAAATTCTAAATATATGATTTTAGAATCTAGTCGGTTTGGATATAGTTTTGCCTTAATTATATGTGTTAAGGCGATGAGATTGAATGGGTTTTGAGTTTTATTTATGGATTGGATTGGGCTTTGGGTTTTATTTGTGGATTGAATAGGTTATCAGTTTTATTTGTGGATCGATTGGGTTTTGGGTTTTATTTGTGGCTCGAATAGGTTTTGGGTTTTTATTTGTGGATCAAATGGGTTTTGGATTTTATTTGTGTATCGAATAGGTTTTGGGTTTTTATTTGTGGACTGGATTTGGGTTTTTATTTGTGGACTGGATTTGGGACCCGTATGTGGTTGGGATCCGTATGTGGACTGAGCCTTATTTTCATATGGGTGAATTTGAGGCCCGCATATGGGGTGAGCCTTATTTAATAAATGATTGAATTCATTTATTAGTCCTTTTTGAATCGGACTTAGACTTCAAGTTGATTAGGACTCATTTGAATTTTGTCTGGATTCAAAGAAATTCCCATTTATTTCGATATCTTTTTTTTGTTTGCTTTGGGGTCAGGAGAAAATCTCTTATTCTCATTTATTTCGATGTCTCTTATTTTTTGTTTGCTTTGGGGTCTGGATCCTGTGAGGGTGACTGTGGTGACTCCCTCCCCCACCCTCTCCACCACTTCGGCAGGTTGATATGCTGCATTAGTTGCAGAGCGCGTTCGGGTGAGGGCGACCTTTGCGGAATTCCGGAAGTAAAATCCGCCAGTGTTTGAGGGAGACATAACCGACCCTTGGGTCATAGTGAAATGAGTGGATACAATGGAGAAACTCTTTAGGAACCTCTAAAATCTCCCAATATAAGAAATCATCCAAAAACATGCAGCTATACGAAACAGGTGTTTTATAGATGTACCGTGAGTGACAGAAAGTGCATGGGTGGCTACGAAAATTTTTGGGACAGAAAATGACGTATCGCTGTCCAAAAGATCCAATCCGGACAGCTACCGCGTCGAAAAGTCTCCCTGTCAACAAAACCTGCTTACGCTGTGATTCGTTCAATCCCGACGGCGATCCGATGACCAGTGGAGCGACGGACGACAATCCAAGCTCTCACCGTTGCCTCGACGAAGATCGCGACGAAAACGACCGAGCGAAACCACCAAGAGCCACGAATGACGACGAAAACCAAAATCCGTCAAGCAAGGGCTTGACAACCCGGCTGACGGCGGCGGGGCGCGCGGCTGACACGGTGCAAGCTCACGGGCGACCAGGCAGCGTGGGCGTGCGGCTAAGGGCAGCACGGGCGCGCGGCAGCAACTACATCGGCGCGCGTAGTGGTAAGCACACGGGCTTACAAGCTGTAGGCGCCCTGCTGATCAAGCAGCGTGAGCGCGCGCGGGCCATAGGCGCGTGGGGCGGTGTGTGCTGGCGCATGGAATGCAGGCGCACGCGGAAGCGGCGGCGCACGGCTGCAAGCGCGCGGGCGCAAGCACTATCGACGGCGACGTGGTGCGCGAGGGCAACAGGCACACGCGGTAGCGGCGGCGTGTGGCTGCAATTGCGCAGCGCAACACACCCGGCGACGGCGGCGACTTGTGAAGGCCGAGGTGTGCAGCGGCGGTGGACATCAGGCGCCCGGATCTTGCAATGGCCAAGACCTCCGATCGACTTCTTCGACTCCGACGGCGACGGTTTGGCTCTGATCATTTACGGCGCACGGATGAGGAAGAAGACGAATCTTGGAAGACAAAAAAATTTGGGTTTTCTCTTACGTTATGAGAATCCCGAGTCCCCACAAGCTATTTAAAAGGGATTCCACCCACTTCGCGAAGCCCGGTTGCCAAACCCGAACCCGTTATCTAGTGGGTCCCGCTCCGCTTTCCTCAAAAGACGTGCCAAAAGCCGAAATATTTTGTAAAACCCATTTCGTAGATCTTGATGCACCAAACACCCTAATGGGTACCGAAAATACCAATAACTGAATTTCGAATCGTTTTATCCAAAAAAGTACATTTTGGGGAGATCCGAATATCGGATTTGAGATCCGATCGCACCGCCGTTCTCCGTTTGACGACACCGACAGAATGATGATCTTATTTTTCGAAGAACTCACCAGATTAGCTGTCAACTTTTTATGAAGAAAACTCACTCTTCCGTCAAACTCCATATTTCACGTTTTTTAGTACAACCAGTATAGCGAAATTGAAAATGGGCTTGACCACTCCCTTCAACAAAGATTCACCAATAATCTAGTGAAAGATACCCCGAGGATTTAATCCTCAAAAGGCTGAAAACAACACCCTCTTTAAATTTCAAAAAATGTCAATTTCATTCAAAATGCCGAAATCAAATACAAATTCCGAAATTCAAAGTATTGTTATTACATCACTCCCCCCTTTAAAAGAAGTTTCGTCCTCAAAACTTAAACAGTAGCCTCAGAGAACAGGTCGAAAAAATGCTCCCTCATCACCGACTCTAATTCCCACGTAGCCTCTCACTCCTCGCGGTTACTCCATTGCACTTTTACATAGGAAATAGATCGGTTACGCAGCTGCTTGTCCTCACGTGCCAAGATTCGCATCGAGGTCTCGTCGAAGCTCAAATCCTCCTATAGCTCGATCGCTAAGGGACTAATGACGTGGGAGGGATCTGAAAGGTACTTTTGAAGCATTGACACGTGGAAAATGTTATGCACCCGATCAAGACTTGGTGGTAAAACCAAACGATATGCTACTGGAGCAATCAGCTCCAAGATCTCAAACGGTTCAACGAATCGCGGGCTCAACTTTCCTCGCAAACCGAACCGTCTGATCCCCTTGGTCAGTGATACCTTGAGCAAGACATGCCCTTTGACCTGAAACTCCAGGTCATGTCGTCGCCGGTCCGCGTAGCTCTTTTGACGGCTCTCAGCGATTAGAAGTCTTTGCCTCGTAATGTGAATCTTCACATCGGTTTCCTCCACCAAATCTAGACCAATGAGCTTTCGCACGCCTAGGTCATCCCAGCAAATAGGGGATCTACACCGACGCCCGTACAAGGCTTCATATGGTGCCATCTGGATACTAGCCTGGTAGCTATTGTTGTAAGCATACACTACCAAGGGCATGCAACGAAACCATCCATCACTATAATTGAGGACACAAGCTCGGAGCATATGCTCAAGAATCTGGATCACCCGCTTTGACTGCTTGTCACTCTAAGAGTGAAAAGCGGTGCTGAAATTGAGTTTCATTCCAATAGCCTGCTATAAGTTCTACCAAAATTAGAAGACAAACCGAGTATCCCTGTCGGAAATGATCGACGCCGGGACTCCATGCAGTCTGACAATCTCATTGATATACAGTTGCGCTAATCGATCTCGTGACCATGTCGTGTGAATCGATAGGAAATGTGCCGATTTTGTTAACCGATCAACCACAACCCATATTGCATCATGACCATGCTGTGATCATGGAAGGCCGATAACAAAATCCATAGTGATCGGCTCCTACTTCCATTCAGACACCGCACCAGAAGTGGGTGCAACCTTCCCGCTGGCCGCTGGTGTTCAGCCTTAACCCGCTGACACACCAGGCATCGAGCGACAAACCGTGTCACGTCTTCCTTCAATTTCGGCCACCATAAGGTTTGCTTTAAATCCTTGTATATCTTGGTCCCGCCTAGGTGTACCGTGTAGGGGAATCGGTGTGCCTCAGACAAAATCTCCTTCTTCAGATCAGGCAGGTCCGGAACACATAAATGACCCCAAAAACGAAGGGAATTGTCCTTCTAGACAGTGAAGTTGCCATCCTTCTCAGAAGATACTTGGGTTCGAAGATGTTGGATGTAGGCATCAGCCTGCTAGGCCTCCAAAATCCGTTCGAATAGAGTAGGTTTCACTACCAGAGCCGTCAATTTTTAAACCGTGCCCTGAGCCACAACCTCCAGCTTCATTGGCTGGAACTCTACCACCAAGTCGTCCTGCTTAGTAATTGATTCCACCAATGGCTCCAAAGTCTGACCCTTCCCGCTCAACGCATCAGCCACGACATTTGCCTTCCCAGGATGGTACCGGATTGACAAGTCGTAATCCTTCAAAAGTTCTAGCCAACGTCGTTGTCGGAGATTCAATTCCTTCTAAGTAAAAAGATACTTCAAACTCTGGTGATCTATGAACACCTCACAGTGTGCCCCATAAAGAGAGTGTGGTGTCCCGATTTTTCCGTACGACCTGTCTGGGTGGTTGGCGGTGAAAAAACACCTATTATTGGTGTATCGAGCCCGTTATGCGTCAAACGGATGCCAAAAATGGACTCAGCGCGCAAAAATGTTGAAAATTGGCTATTTTCGGACAAAACGGGCCTAACGAGCCAATTTTTCGAGTGGGCCGGTCCACGCCCACTTGGCATGCACCGGGACCAGCGAACGCGGAGGAGGGCCACGTGGCGCGCGCGGATTGGGCAGTCAACGCACGCGCGACAGCGCTCGTTCCGCACCGGGCACGGCGCACGGTAGACCGCGCTAGCCACGTGTCGCCCGCCCATTGGCGGGCGCAGCGACCCGGCTGCCCCGCCGTGAACCACGGGGCGTGCTCCCCGCCGTGGACCGCGCTGCCATGCGGTGCGCCGCGATTGGCGAGCACGCGTATGCGGGGCGCGGAGCGGGCCACATGGCGCACTCTGGGAGATTCGGGCGCCCACGGTGATGGGCTGGGCCGGATTCGGGCGCCCGATTCCTGCGCCCGAATCCGGATCCCCTCCTTTGGTGGGCTTGGGCTATAAATAGCCCATTTGGGCTTCCTTTTGGGGTTTTCTTCTGCGATTTTGAGCCCATTTTTCGACAGGAGTTCCACCTTCGAGTCTTCTTCGACTTTTGGGATCCCAGAGATTTTTGGGAGTCGTGCCATCTGCGTTCTTCTCGACATCGCGAGCTTCGACGCGCCTTTGATACCGAGTTTTTTTCATCGACGCTTCTTCCGCGAGCTCCCTAGGATTGACGGGAGGGAGTTTTTGGCCGATTTTTGCGGCATCGGTTTCACGAGAGCGAAGCTTGTTTGATTTTTATCTCCACGTTCGGTTATCGGATTTCGGCCTATGAGGACTCGATCGACATCTACGCATCGTAAGGATCGCAGCCATATTTTTATTGGAATTTTTAGAGATCATCTCGCAGGAGGAGTTTTCTGGTGTTTTGGGGCTCGTTGGAATCATGGGAATCTAAGGATTATCGCCGTTCAGTTTCAGCCCATTTGGACCTTGGATCGACGTGCACTTTCAGGTGGAATGATTTCGTCTCCAAAACCGGTGGACGGTTCTCTAATTCTATATGTGTTAGTGAGCATGCATAATGTGAGCTGTGATAGGAAGCATGTTTGTGTGAGATAATATTTTCTGGTGTTGTTATTATGATCATGTTGATTAATGCTTCCTATTTGTGTTAAATTAATGCTATTATTAGAACTTGACCTAGCACCCTGTCATATGATGCATGTTCAACCAAACTAATAGAAAACTCCAACTTGGGCTAGTTATTTATGCTTTAGACACTCCCACATATTTATTCTTTTCACTTGGACTTAGAGTGTTCCTCGGCCGGGTAGCGGGCCGAGTGGTCGGGTTGTTGTGGGATGCATGTTACACTCGTGCCTGGGGGCCGAGTGGAGTCTTGTAGCTGTGTTTAGACCAGTACTTGTCTTGGGAGCCGTTTGAGTCGATGGTGGGTCCCGGCTGCTGAAGATTTCCAACCAGTGAGTGAGAAATGTGATGTTGGTTACTGTCGATCTTGTTGATCGTGGATTTGGACTATCGCCTGCATGAGCCATATTGAGCCCGACAGAGATGCGCGGATACTTTTCTCGGTGGGATCACGCCCCTGGAGTGCCGCTCTGGAGCTAGGCCTGTTACTTTGCTATCGCGACTTGTCGATGCAGTCCTTCTGGCTGGGCCCTTTTTGGACAGTCACGGACGCCCTACGTAAGTCCAGTCCTCCGTGGATGTAATGGCAGTAGGTGGGCGCAGGTTTGACTTGACCCTATGTGGCAGTCAGTGTAGATTGGGTGATTGTTTTATCGAGAGATAGTAGATGCATCATGTTCCATTTGTATCACCCTTTGAGCATTTAGATAGAGGCATAGTAGCTGTAGAGTTATTTCCAGCCTTTTCTTTTCAGTACTGCATTTGCTATTTTATGCCTCTAGTAGACTTAGTGGGCAGACCGTCGGGCTTGGTGGCGGTACCCACTGAGAACTACGTGATAGTGTAGTTCTCACACCCGCTGTTGGTGACTTCTTCCAGGGACCTCTTCTCCAGTTCCTGCTGCTCCTGCTGCTGCTCTATCTGACCGAGGTAAGGGAGTCGCGAGTTAGATCCCTACCCGTCTCCAGTGCAGAGAGTAGATGTACCCCTTCCTGGTGATGTTTTAGTACAGTCAGAGATTTTGGGTTGTATCTTGTACTTTTATTTTGAGTTTTATTTTGAAGATACTTATGTATTTATTTCTGTAGTTTACTTTTCCGCTTTGATATCTGTATAGCGATTAGTTTGATCTTTTGTAGGTTGGTTGCTTCGTCTATACGGGGCTTCTCGTATGGGCGGCGGATCTGTTGGCGGGCTCGGATCGCAGTTTCGACGCCGGGGCGTGACAGATAGTGCCTCCTGAGCTTTAAGGCAAACATGACCATCGCAAGCTCGAGATTATGTGTGGGGTAGTTTCGCTCGCAGTCCTTGAGCTGTCTAGACGCATACACTATAACCCTCTCCTGCTGCATCAGAACGCAACCGAGGCCAATCCGCGATGCATCGCAAAAAAAAACCACGAAGTCTTCACCCAGCCTCGGTAGGGCTAAAATAGGCGCTCGTGTCAACCTGTCTTTAAGCTCCTCAAAACTCCTTTGACACTGCAGTGCCCATAAAAACTTATCTTCTTTCCTGGTCAACCGGTTGAGTGGGGTAGCTATCTTGGAGAAACTCTCCACAAATCGCCGATAGTACCCTGCCAACCCCAGGAAACTACGCACCTTCGTCACTGTGGCCAGTCAAGACCAGCCAACAACGAAAACCACTTTCCTAGGATAGCCCCAAGAATGATAACTCGCGGAGCCAGAGTTCGCACTTTTTGAGCTTTACGAAAAGCCCAATTTCTCCCAAGAGTCAGGAGCATTAGCCGCACATGACCCTCGTGCTCATCATCGCTCCACGAAAGATAAGGATGTCGTTGATGAAGACAACAACAGACTAAAACACGACCTATCCTTCCGCTTGGGCAGAAAAGGTCCCAAGCAATGACGATCGAACGAGTTCAAAATTCAACCCGCTCAACCTCAACGTTGAGTACCATTGGCTTGACATATCTCCCCGCACATTTGTTTCCAGGTAATAAGGGCTACTCATCGCAATCTGTGCCCATAACCACCAGTGAAGCCCAACATCTGTCCCTACGAGACCCTGTCGCTCCCCGTTCCCAAGGAACTTAGCGATCGATGTCTCCATATTACACTTAGTACTTGTCTCGATAAGACCCTAATGTGCCTATCACAAAATGACCAGAATGGCGTTTGTGTCAACAAAGTTCATAAGTACTCAACACTCTGGATCCTCGGGGTTGACAAGTCCAATTCCACATACGCTTTCACGTGCCGCATCTCATGTATCTACCACCAGACTTAAACTTCTTACACCAGTTCAAAAATCGAGTCCGTCCCATCTATCTAACCCTCAGTTGTACAAAGCACACAACGACGCTTATTTACAACCTAGTCGAAAAAAGGACATGCATCGATTGCAGCGACGATAAAACTACCGTGCAATAATGCCTAGGAATCACTAAGGTTCACCGTGTGAATGAGAACGATCACACGCTAACCTTCCTACAAGACAGCCTATAACGGTTGCCTTGCACAGGACACATAAAGAACCAATCATGATGTCCCCATAGGGGTAAGAGCACTTCATCATCCCTTTCGACAGTATGTTGTCTGCAGCCAACACACTTATCTGAAGAAAAGATAAAATACCCATCGATCTATCACCAACAGTTTGTTGGAGATTTGCCACATTTTAACCCAATTGACAAATTAGTACCGCAGCGAAATGCACCACCGTATACTCGAAAAATCGGTTTAAAAAGGAACAAATTTCAAAACTAGGCCCAATTCGGAGCTAACTCCCAAGGAGTCCAATGGACTCAACACAGCAAACTGACACCAGACTCGCGACATTGAGTCGCCACCTACGCACACTCGTGCGAAAAGGACACGATCTCACTAAATGATTTTCGAACTTTATTGAAATTGTCTCCTAATACCTGAAGATCTCTTTCTAACCCCATGGAGCACCTCAAGATATACTACGAAGATTACCGACGCCATCATAGTAACTACAACAATAGTCAAAACTATGAGCAACAATCGTAGGGGGATTTCTTATTCCCACCTACACCTTGCCCAAGTTATGTAACCAGGCCGACTACCCGCTGCAAACATATCACTAAAGGGCCTAATAGGTAAGTAAGTCTCGACAAGGAGCTATCTCGTCAACACCCACCATGGTATACTCGTGGCAATAGCCATACTATGACGCCCCACTTCCCAGGGGGTCACCCATCCTAGAACTACTCTAGCTCTAGCATGCTTAACTCTCATGTTCCTATTGGATCTTGCTACCATCCAAAATGCTATAGCCGGGTTAGAGATTTAGTCCTATTATATCATTTATATAGAGGACTAATCCAAATTCCGGGGGTGTCACATTCTTCCCCCCTTTAAGCCCTGACGTCCACGTCAGGCTCAAGCACACTCACAAGCACCAGGCGATGTGAGACTCGTCTCGCTAGCCTTAGCCGACCTTGTGAGGAGCTGCACTCCACTCACAACGATCATTAGCCGGGGAGCCTCGCTCTACCCGCTATATAACCCTGGCTCAGCCGAGACTCATCTCACATTTCCGGCTGGTGAATGGCTCTGATACCAACTGTGACGCCCCACTTCCCAGGGCGTCACCCATCCTAGAACTACTCTAGCTCTAGCACGCTTAACTCTCATGTTCCTCTTGGATCTTGCTACCATCCAAAATGCTATAGCCGGGTTAGAGATTTAGTCCTATTATATCATTTATATAGAGGACTAATCCAAATTCCGGGGGTGTCACACATACACTACACCTGCCGTCACTTTGCCATCCGCAGAAGTGGTGGAAAGAGAGGGAGGTGGTGTCACCACAGTTGCACCCAAAGGGTTCACGCCAGTAGCCCCCGACGTAGGTTCAGGAATCACTGCCGAAGGAATGGCTGGGGCACTGCCTTCTACCAAATACGGGCAGTCCCTTCCAGGAAATGAACCGCTAGAGGAACCCGCTCGCACTCCTCCATCAATAGGTCCTCAAAGAGTTACTCCATTGTGTCCACCCACTTCTCCAGACCCAACGGTCGGTCATCTCTCCCTCAAACACTGGTGGATTACACTTTCGAAATTCCGCCAAGTTCGCCCTCACCCGAGCACGCTCCGCAATTAATGCAGTATCTCTACCTGTCGAAGTGGTGGAGAGGGTAGGGGAGGGAGTCACCGCAGTCACCCTCACAGGATCCACGTTAGCAGCCCCTGGCGTAGGTCCAAGAACCATTGGCGAAGGAACATCCGAGGGCGTTGTCGCCTGTCCCTGCGAAACTCCCGCTGCGTTGGCCTCGGTAGTTGTCGCAGCAACGTCGACACCGCCCGTCACCGGTAGACTAGTGGCGACGGGAACGATCGGCATAGGGGGAAGGGGCCTGGGATGCAATTACCAGCGTAGCCGTCTGCTGTGCTATCTACTGCACCAAGTTCATGAGCACCGACAGCTAGCCCGCCATGTCCTGAACCTGCTGCCTGAGCAATTGGTTCTCAGTAGCCAACGAGGATTCGGTAGCGGTCAGCCTCGCCCCATCCTCCTCTCCGCCTTCCGCGGCAGACCTAGTTCGAGCCATAATATGTAGCACACAATTACAGGTTTAAATAAACAATAACAATACCAGTACAATACTCGTGCTAAACCGAAAATAAATCCCAACCAACCCCGCACTCTCACGTATCTAAGACCTAAGTTATTCCATAGGTCGATCCGCATGTGGTACTGCACTTAGTTGATGTTAGACACATGTTTGAAAGCCATGGTTGATGCCGTTTTTACTCTAATACCATCTTAATTTGTCACGCCCTGGAAGCAATTTTAAAGCGGATAAATGTAATTTACGAAAGCATTTTTTTTTTTTTTTTAAATTCCACTCTGGTACGTGCACAGACCCGCCACATATACAAGATCTCTCTATATAAACGGACAGAGTCTCCCTTGTATATACACGACGTCGACATTTTACATACACATACATCAACTACATTTTTACCATTTGTTTAACGAATAACAGAGTGCGGAAAGTAAAGATATAACTATTCTATACATGAAAACGGCGCACACCGGCGCATTCAAAATTTGAAGGATAAATCCGCAGTGTTTTGGAAATCCGTGCCCACACAACACACAAATCTTTTTTATTTGAAAACCTGCGTCCACACGACGCAAACATAAAACCACATGCATTGTAACAAAAAATCCACGATATATGATCGTACCAATAGAGAAAGAGAACAGTCCCAACATCCACATCATCCACACAATATCCACATGCATATCATTCGACCACCCAAGAGAATAACTAGACTAAACATAGGGGAAAGAAATAATTAGACGGAGAAATGCTAGAACTCGCTAACTAGCATCCTTACCACCATCCTGTCCCCCACCCCCACTCGGTCCTGTAAAAACAGTGGGATGAGAAACACGTAACTGAATCGCGTTTCTCAGTGGGTACAACGCCCGATGGTGAAGTTAGTAGAAAGATGCCTAACACGTTTAATTTGGTAGGCGACTGCGTTACGACAATCAATTTGAGGAATTGGGTCGAAATCAGTGATTTTGCATTAGTTACCCTCGAAGCATGTCAAAACGAAGTCGGAACTCAAATTCCTTGGATTCGCCAGCGTTTAGCATCGAAACGAGGTGGGTGGTGCTTTCCGATGTAACACCTTAATAGTCCCACATCAGATCGGAATGGAGTTGTGATTGGGTATGTAAGAGACCATAGACCCTAGTAATAATTATAACTGGGCTTAAGCATTTTAGGCGGGTGGTTTGGGTCCAACAAATTATTATTGCTAGTAGGTCGGATCGTTATATTTGATATCAAAGCCAAATTATCAGCCGAAAGTGTGTGACGAGTCTAAGCCGAGTTAGGATCTAAATGACAAGGTGATGGGCTATGCCAAGGTTTGAATGACAAGGAAACAGGCTATGCAAGGGTCTAAATGACAAGGCTAGCAAGACAAGTCTGACATTGCCTGGGGATCTTGGGCTATGTGTGTAATGAGACTGATGAGGATGTCAGTCCTAAACGGGGGGAGTCTGTAACACCCTAATAGTCCCACCTCGGATGATAATGGGGTTGTGATTGGGTATATAAGAGACTATGGACACTAATAATAATAACTTGGTTTAAGCATTTTGGGTCGGTGGTTTGGGTCCAACAAGTTATTATTGCTAGTGGGTCTTGTCATTACATCCAAAATGGCCAGATGTTTTTCTATATCTAATATTAGATGTTTGATGTACGTAGGGTTAGTGTTGTATGTGTGATCACAGTTCCTGACATGCTTCCAAGTCTAGATTGGGTGGCATGAGTTAGTGATCCAAAATTTGGAATGCATGAGGATCGAGTCATTCGAAAGACAAGAATCCTAAAAATGCATTAAAGGATTAGTATCGGGAGTTAGAAAACTTATGGTAGAACTAGGAGGCAACTTAGAGTTGAAAATAACCTAGTGATAATAACATTGATTGAGTGGCATCTCATTTATGTAAAGAGTTAGCTGTGTGTTGGTGTATGGAGCTCATAGATGAGTTAGACACTACAAACTTGTAAATTTCTAGTTAGTGTCATTGTGATTTGGTGAGTTCTCTAGAATAGAGGATGAAATCACACTCACATAGTCTGTTCAGCTTGTCGAGGTCGCTCCCTCACAAACAGTATACTCCAAAGTGTCACGTATGGGTTGAGGCTATATCTCCCTAGCAGACGTCCAGTTAGTGGGTGATCAAGTTATAGAGTGTTTTGTTGTGTTGCCCTATAGAGTTTAGTAGTAGTGTCATTGGATGGGTGGTGGGATGATTGTACTTCCTCAGATGGAAGCTGCGAAAGAGTGATTGGGTCGATTATGCCTTCTCACGTAGCTTCTAGTCGAGGGATGGGCTCGATCCTCGAGTGAGTCAGTATGATTGGGTCAAGTGAGTAGTGGACTCGATGCATGGTATCAAGGCATAGTAGTAGTAGTTACTTTTATATTCCATGGATAGATGCTTTACTGCTTTTCGAGTATTACCGTTTACTTATGCTTTATTTAGATCTAGTGGGAGAAGCGCCCGGGCCGGCGACCGAACCCACTGGGAACTTCTTTTAGTTTTCACTCCCTGTTTTGCAGAGCCTTCACCGAGTGCGTGCCAAACACTTCGTCGTAAGCTCACTTTCGTAATCTATATCAAATCTAAGCTAGTGTCGGCGGAGGTGTGGCCGAGATAAGAGAGTGAAGCACGACGTAGATATTAGGGCGATCAAGAAGTAGGAGAAAGGAGAGGAAACATGAATGAGAAGGAGAGAAAAAAATGATGAGGAGGAAGGAGACGAACTGGGAGCGAAGAAAACAGAACGTGAGAAAAAAAAAGAAGAGGAAAAAAGAAATAAAGATATTTTGATTAGTTTTCTAAAAATTCGGATTGATATACAAAAATAAAAATAGTGGTCTATTTTTGTAAAATTGCAAAATCGGTGAATTTTTTTATGCAAATTGGACATTTACAATTTTAAAACCGCATCGCCATCGCGAAAAAAGCATCCTAAAATTTAAAATTATTTTATATTTTAGATAAAATGTATAAAATTTATCCGAATTATAGATTATTTTGATTTAGTTATCCAATCTTTCAAATTTTTGATTGTACAATATAATATTTCAATTTGTTTAATTTGAGTTAGTAAATAATAATTTGACTTCAAAATTTAAACTAATTATTTATTTTAATAAATTTATAGTTTAAAAAATGTATGGAATATACTAATAAAATTTATAAAGATAAATGAGATATTCAAATTTTGAGATCAAAGTAATGTTAACTAACTCAAATTATATAAATTAAAATATTAAATAGTAAAATTAAAACTTTGAAAGGTTAGATAGCTAAACCAAAATAGTTCATAGTTCTAATAAATTTTAATTTTTTTTTTATTTTATTATAATATTTTTTAAAAAATAACGAGATATTTAAATTTTGAAGTTAGAAGGTTATCTGACTCAAATCAAATAAATTAAAAAATTATATAATAAAATTAAAATTTTAAAAAATTAAATAATCAAATCAAAATAACTCGTAGTATAGATAAATTATATATATATATTTTAAAATTAACAATACAGAAGAAATACCATAAAATTTTGGATAAAAAAAAAAAAAAAGTACTGCGCACTTCAAAAATAACATCGCTGGAAGAGTGGAAAAACAATTTACGCGCTTTTGAGTGTTCCACTAACATTGCTCTTACTTTTTCTTCTGGCATTTTACTTTTCATCACTTAGCGAGGAACCACAACGAGACGTCACAATTTGGAAAATACTGTCTGCACCACCGCGTTCGTCCTCGCCCCTCAATGAACGGTCAAAATGACTGACTCTTTTTGATGAGCGGATCGTATGTGCTCAGTTTGAGACACAGCTATGCACAGGGTGCACGAAATAACTACTCACTAAGATATTATAGCAAAAAGGTAGCAGCCACACCGCCACACCACCGCCCCCCAGCAAATCCACCGCCTCGATCGTCTCCTCCTTTTTCTCCTCCTCCTCCTCCTCCTCCTCGCCTCTTTCTTTTCCTCCTCTCTTTCGTTCTCGATCTAAATTCCCCAAATATCTCGTATCCGATTCTTCACCCCTTCGAGTCCTAGATCCCCTCCCCCGATTTCCTCGCTGCGATCGCCGCTTCCGACATGGTATTTGTCACCTTTATTCTCCGATGTGTCATTTTGGCTTTGAGATTATGATGAATTTCGCTTGTTTTGTGATCGATCTAGTATGTGCTGCGCGATTTGCGCGTGTTTTTTTCAGATCCATTTGATTCCGATCGAATTAATTTTTTGTTATTGTGGTTTTCTTTTGGGTTTGTGGGGATTTGTTGGGGATTAGATCCCTTGGTGTTTTATCCCTATTTTTATCTCATGACCTCAACTTTTACATCCTTTTTTCGTGAGGTTATTAGAGGCTTCTGTAAAAGAACGGCTATTTTTATCAATTCCTCCCTCCCCCCCCCCCCCCCCCCCCCCCCCCCCCCCCCCCCCTTTTTTTGTTGTAGTTTAAACGTTCTCTGGGTATTACTTCAAATAAACTGGCGATCTTTATCATGTAGTCTAGTAGACGATATTGGTTTTCTATTTTTTGCGATTCCTTTATATGCTTTATTTATCTTTCCGTGTCATCTTTGCTTTTTCTATTCCCCCCTCCCCCCTATTTTTGGTATATTTTTCAGTTAAATGTAGTGTATGAGTTATATGAAATCTGATTTATCTTTTATGTATCATACTTCACAGTTCGAATTTCTTTTCCTTCAAGTGTTTTACTGTTGATTATAAATGTAGTTTGATTATTTTGGATCCTCAGATTTGTCATGCACTCATGCTAATTAGACTGTTGTAACACCAATTCAGTTTATCTTTGTTCCCATGCCTCAGTACTTACTATTTTATGTTGTGTTGATGTGCACTATTTAAGTTGGATTATGATAGATGTCAGCAAATCCTTCGATTTGAGGTTGGATTTACTGGATATTGGTCACTAAAGTAGAAAAATTGTCTGCCTAAAAATGCCGTCTCTACTTGTTGTGGAATCTAAACATGGCAAAGGGAAATACGACAATAAACGATTGAGTTCAAGTCAACTGCACTTTATTCCAAACAACATATTTCAACCTCAAATCCAGTTAACCTGAGTTCATTGAATCACAAAATCAATCCAATTCTATATTGATTTGGTATCAATTAATGTTTGAAAATGTTTACAGGCCAACGCAGCGTCAGGAATGGCTGTTGATGATGATTGCAAGCTGAAATTCCTCGAATTGAAGGCAAAGAGGACTCACCGCTTCATAGTTTTCAAGATCGATGAGAAGCTGAAGCAGGTTGTAGTGGAAAAGCTTGGGGAGCCATCTTCAAGCTATGAGGATTTCACTGCTAACCTCCCTGCCAACGAATGCAGATATGCAATTTATGACTTTGATTTTGTCACTGAAGAGAATGTCCAGAAAAGCCGGATCTTCTTCATTGCATGGTAACTTTTTGTTTGTTGCTTGCTTCTTTTTTTTTTTTTTTTTTTTTTTTTTTTTTTTTTTTTTTTTTCCTCATTATTCTTCCTTGTTTTCGTTCTGTCGAGAAACACTTGATGGTGAGGTTGGGAAACCCTACCTGTGCAGTGCATTGCAATATCAAAGCATACAACATTGAAGTTGACCAAGCAAACCCTGTATATCTACTATCTACTGCACAACATTATTTTCCAGGCCCAGTACACTCCGAGACATCTCCCTTCTATGGACAGTTAAAAGGCCAATTTTTTAAAAAAGAAAACATCTAACAGTTTATGACAAAATATGTATATTTTGGAGCTCTACACAAACATGGTTGAGTTTTTTGTTTGATTCGACCAAAATAATGATTCATCACCAAATCTTCTGAATGCTGTCGGATCGCTGGCGCTAACCATTAATTCCCAAAACTCGAGCTATTAGAAATACACAACCAATTCACTTGAAGCTTACAGACATAGCGCTCACGGGTCTCGACCGGACTCAACCGACCCGGACGTTAGGTTTATTGTTGGGCCTATTGCCGTTAGGTCTATTGTGGACTACAGCCCCACTCAACTTATTGGGCTTACCCAATGCAGCTTATTAATCTCTTGGGCCTTATTGTCACAGGGCAGGAAGTTGGACCTATTTTTAACGCATAAATAAATAGCCAACAATCCCCCTCCCAACACCTGCACCGTGTGGGAATCGAACCCGTGCCACCGGCTTCGATACCACTTGTCGATTAACCATTAATCCCCAAAACACGAGCTATTAGAAATACGCAACCAATTCACTTAAAGTGTACAGATACAACGCCCACGGATCTCGACCGGACTCAACCCACTTGGACGTTAGGTCTATTGTTGGGTCTCTTGCCGTTAGGTCTATTGTGGACCGCAGCCCCTCTCAACTTATTGGACTCACCCAACTCAACTTATTAGTCTCTTGGGCCTATTGTCACGGGGTAGGAAGTTGGACCTATTTTTAACACATAAATAAATAGCCAACAAATGCTACAGATCCACCAGGAGGAGGCATGAATCTTGTTTATCTTAGTATGTGTATAGGTTGAAGCTACTTCACATCTGAGGTGTCAGCTTCTTTCTTTTCTTTCTTTTCTAACCAGTCAACTTTTTTCTTCTTTAAAGTGGACTTCAAATCACCCAGGTCCAGTGTATAATATTATATTCTGCTTCATATCCGCTGGCTACAAGGTTGTCTAGGTGGCTAGGAGCTCCACAGGCACAGAGACCCACCAGGTGCCTAGGCATTTTAGTGGACCGCCTAATGATGCACGCAGTCATCTAAATAATATTGTAGAAAATTTGAGGGGGGGGGGTGGGCGGCGGGGGGGAGGTCTCATGCAATTGAATCCACCATTGATATGTTAGTACAACTACACTCTGTACAACGTAGTACTTCATTAACTAATTATACAAAAGTCATCACTAAAAGGAATAAATTTGAGAAAACAAAGGCAAGGTGTGAATTCTATGCCCACAATATTTATTTATTCAATCTTCTTCTTGTTTTACATTTATTATCTTCATTACCTGACCTTCTTTCTCAAAATACAACTAATATAGTTAGTGTAAATATATTCATATTCAAATTTTATATGTAAATTTGAGCTGTCTAAGCAATGGCTTGGTAGATTAGGTGCTGCTTAGGTGGCTGCCTTACTGTGTTTCACAGACACGGATAAGGGCTACCGATATGGCGATACAACAACTTTTGAAAATCTTAGATATGATATTGTCGATATATTGGGGATACAATTATAAAAAAATATTCTTAATACATATATAATTATTATATGTGTAACATACATTAAAAATGGTTTGGAATCTTTGGATAATTAGTTCATGAATCACAATTTGTTGATTAACTTGGGTAGAGATATGAACATAGAAGACTTTTGTTCATCAAGAAACAAAGCTAATCAAACTAACTGTAATCTTGAGGTTTTGTCGGCATAAATTCATGTGCAAGTGTCATCTCAAATCAGAAGAGAGATCATTAGTATAACAATTCTTTGATCTAAGCAACTTGAGAATGATTTCATCAACAATTAGACCCTGAATCTTGCAAGCATCCTTCATGTACCTGCCAAGTATCCATGAGGTATCTTTTATTTTTTTAGATTTTTTAAAATTGGATATTCTTATGAAGTATCTGACGTGTATTGGGTGTGTTTTGTGCGAGTATCGATATCCGATACATATCTGATATGGATATGATAGCTAAAATGTAGTATCTGTGCACCATAGTTGCTTTATGATCTAGGTTTCCAATTGCTTCAGAAGGGCCTAATCAGCTACTGGCTATTGCAAGGATTTAAGTGCCCAACCACTGTGCTGGATCGGGCCAACAAGATATTGGCATGATACAACACCTCTGCAGGTGGCACAACTCAAAACCTCCTTTTTTTCGAAAATTGGAAGTAGTTCAATAAAGTACAAAAGATCCGATAAAGATATATAATAAGCAATTAGAATGTATTGGCACCATAGAAAATAAATATTTATGCTATAGTGTATTGGCACAGCTATTTTTGTGATTAGCAGACATTGGTATGGCATGGCATGCGATGTGCCTTACGGTGTCAACAAGTTCTCGTCATGATCCCGTACCGCAACACTTAAAATCTTGGGCTTTTTATTGCTGGGGTGTTTAGGGCATATAAAGCACCTAGGAGGTACCTTTGACAGCCATTTACTGTGGTGAGAACACTGTTTTAGTTGCTTTTTAAGACTCATTGCTGGCTTGCCTCCAAATTGAACATATGACGAACATGTGGCTTGTCACAAATGAAGTAAGCAAGGATTTACTTGCTCAACTTTAAATCTCTAATTACAATGGTTAGTAAGACCTAAGGTTTAATGTGTGATTGTGTTCAATTTAAGAGCAGTCCTAACTGGTAATTACAACAACAATTAGCAGGATTGAAGATTTTCTGTTTGGCTACTTTTGGGCTTTTAGCTCGTTAATTTCAGCTATTTTTCTTTAGCTAATTTTCCTTCTGTTGGAAAGGTCTCCTGACACTTCGAGAGTGAGAAGCAAGATGCTTTATGCTAGCTCAAAGGACCGGTTCAAGAGAGAGCTAGATGGTATCCAGGTGGAGCTGCAAGCTACCGATCCTTCTGAGATGGATCTCGATGTCATCAGAGGCCGTGCCAATTGAATACCAGCAGTGGAGGTATTCTCCCTGCACTTTGGTTTGGTTTGGTGAATGTTTATAGTTTGTGGGATGGTTGATTTGGTCGATATACTGTGGCTTGTTGTCTATGCTATAAATACCTTATTGCTATTCTGATGAATCATTATGCCATTTAGAGGTTATGCAAGTTGAGCATTCACAGTGGAGGTGTTTTCCCTGTGCTTTGCTTGATTTGATTAATGTTCACAGTTCATGGAATGATGGATTTGGCAGACTATTTGGCTTGCTGTGTAGGCTATTAATTACTTGTTGCGCTATTGGAATTGTTTCTCACTTGAGTTATATGTGTTATATGTTATTTTCTGTTAACTTGTGGCATGTGCATAGTTAGGTAAAATTGCATAAAGTAGTCACTGAACTTGTCTCAAATTTCATTTTGGTCCTTGATCTTTTAAGTTTGACATTTGAGTCTTCTAACTTTCAAAATTGTTACAGTTTAGTTCCTTAGAGGAAAAATTGTTTTACCATGCCAAGGTGTATGTCAATATTTCCATGCATCGTAAATAAATATGCCTCTATCCATCTCTCATACTTTTGATACAACAGTCTCACGTTAGTTAAGGTATGATTTATATTAAGAATGAACTGAGTTTTGATGGATGCATGGCGCACCTCTAATAGTATGTAAGGACAAGGATGAAAATTAAACAATTTTGAGAGTTTAGTTGTCAAATGCTGAAGTTAGAAGTTCAAAGACCAAAGTGAAACTTTGCCGTAAGTTTGGGGTCTAGTGGTGCAATTTACCCTCCTTTTCTACTTGTAGTTTGACGCCTTCATGCTACATGATATGATAGTGCAACAATTTGTGTCCCAATTCTTTCAAAACAATAAAAAAAAAAGCAATTTGTGTTTCTATCCCAAGTATGCGACGGTTCCAGTTTGTTTATGGCGTTATTTTGTCCCTGTCGTTTTATGTGAATTGCGCTCATATCCTTCTTTTGTTTTACCTACCTATATTTCATTTATGGGTTAATTGCATACGTGTCCCTCCAAATATGTCGAATTGCAAATATATCCCTGCAAAATTCAACTTTTCATATTTATCCCTTTAAAAATTCAAAGTTCTTTAAATATGTCCCTCTGGTTAATCCCCGTTTGGAATCTGTTTATTTTTTAACAGATTCGATGTGAAATGACTTTTTTGCCCCCTTACAAATATATCCCTCCAAAAGCAATATCATTATACTTGTTACAAAAATGCCCTTCTCAAAAAATCATAAAATTCTATCATCAAAATAATCCTTTTTTTTTTTTTTTTTTTTTTTTTAAGGTATAATATGGAAAGGGTAAATATGTAAATTCAATTTTTAATCTAACCAAGGTTAAGCATTTAACCTAAGGTTAAATCAATTTTTTTAACAGAGATGGACGGTAGGGGCATATTTGAATAACGGTAGATTTTTGAAGGGATAAATATGAAAAGTTGAATTTTGCAGGGATATATTTGCAATTCGACATATTTGGAGGGACATGTATGCAATTAACTCTTCATTTATTATGCAGTAGCTAGAAATTTGTGTGCCTGAGATGGCACTGGAGTTTTCTTTTGAAGGTGAAGGAGATAGAGGGGAGCGGGGGTGGTTGGGTGGGGTGGGCATGGTTTGGTTTGGTTCGTTCTAATTGAAATTGGCTGATCTAAATTGGTTTTAACACTATTAAAACCAAATATCAAACTATTGACTTAAAAAAATTCAACAAAGTAAAATAAAAAACTTCGATTTGGTTTCAGTTTAGTTTGTTGATTTGGACGCGCATTAGTTTTAAAAATGGTTCACAACAAAAACCCAGATTAAATTGTACTCAAGTTATCCGTGTCCTGCCGTGGTAGTGGTGCTGTCAATTGTTCTGCAAAGAAAAGGATGTTTACATACATCATTTGGTAATATGTTATTCGGCATGAAGATTTTTTTATTATGATTGATATATAAAAATATGATCAAAATGTTTAAAATATAATAAAATATTAGACCTTCAAGTTATTATTAGGATATAGAGATAAATTATCTTGTATATGAGATATATTATACTATCAAATTTTAAATATCAAGTGTTTTGTGAATAAAAATCAAATTTTTTAATGAATAAAAATCAAACTTTAATTTTTTAATTATACGGGGTAATCTCTATATTGAATAGGCTATTATTTGGACATTCAACTGAGGCCTTAATGCAGTTGAAAGTGGAGTTAGGCTGGTATATTTTTACATTGTCAATTTTGTTAATATTGATCTAGAATATTTGAAATGTATAAAAAATAAATTTTATAATTTTTTAATATTATTTATCTATTAATCGAAGGAGTTTAAAATTACTAATTTTAATGTTCGTGATATGCAAATTTAACAGTGTAAAAATATTTAATTATATATAATTTTGATATTTTTTTTATATTATATAAAATATTAATATTTTTTTGATTTTAAATTTTAATATTATATTATTATATTTTATGAGATTTTTATTTTCAGTCATTAATTTAATTTTTTTTTGATCACTAGATAAATAATATTAAAAAATTATAAAATTTATTTTTTAAATATTTTAAATATTCTAAATCGAAGTCGATCGTCAATTCAAAAATTTTAATATGAAAAATAATTTATAAGCAAAGAAGACTTCGTGCTTATAAAAGTATACTAGTTCGTTCGTTGAAAGTGATACCAATGTTATATTGAATATTTGAGTGACTTCGATTGGATTCGGTTCCACTTCAGTTCAAACGGGGGTGAGAATCTATAATGGTTGTGGGATTCCTCTGTTCCACACTTTCATTTCGAAGTAGGTGAGAAGCTATATTGGTTGTGGCGTTGGTGACGACCTTCAATAATTTCCAAGATTAAAATAAAATGAAATAACATGCTGAAAAAGGTAAAGAGAAGAAGATGTGATGGTTGTATACGATTCTTATGAGAATTTCCCCAAACAAATAGAGCTTTGTGAATGAAAAGAGGAACAGGGCGCGCGAAATAAGCAAATATAGGGCTATATTGGGCTCCACCTTTTTTTGTCTTTTTTTTATTTGGTTTTGGCAAGAGATTGATTGGTTTTACATAAAATTGTAAAATAATTTTTGGTGGGAAAAAGCTTTTGGCGTAAAAAAAAAAAGTTTTCACTTTTTGATATTTGGTTTGTAGAAAAATAAAAAATAATTTCAACCACACTTATTCAGGAGTTGTTTAGTTTCTCTAAAAAGTATGGGATTTTTTTTAAAAAAAAATTCATGAAAATTTTTCCTCTCAATTTTTCGCTATTTTGGTTTGGAAAAAATTAAGCATTTTTGAAGATCTCTTTTTCATATTTTATGAAAAATTAGTATTTTTGTTTTATAAATTATTTTTAAAAAGTAAAAATAATAATTTTTCATAAAATATGGAAAAAAAAATATTTCTATAAAAGTTTGCTTTCTTTAGAACCAAATGAGTAGAAAACTAGATTTTTTTTTTTTTTTTTTTTTTTTTTTTTTTTTTTTTTTTTTTTATATATATATATGACAAATAGATTTGATAGATTTGGGATTCTCATCTTTTTCAAGTTCTATAATAAGAATTGAAAATTAAAAAATTTATTTTTTAATTCAAGCAGTAAAACATCTTATTCAAGGATTTAAGTGTTGTGGTGTTAGTATCGAAAACTTGCTTGTATAGATTGTATGGTACTATATGATGCGCGCCGAGCGGTGCTAATAAATACCGGTCATAAAAAATATATATGTGCCGACACATAGTGTCATAAAATATATATATTTTGTTTAGTAATTATTTTATAAATTATTTATTATGTAATTTTATTAAATTTTTAAAATTTTATTAAGAAAAATACTTAGTAATAATTTTTTTAAAAAAGGATTATCAGCTTATACTATCGGAACAGAATTTATATCGTACCGATATCTTGTTGATACGATATTGTACGGTTGATACGGACCGTGTCGATAAATGCTTAAATATTTAATTTTATCTAAAATATATTTTATAGGCTTCTGATTCACTTCTAAATAATATTTTGTTAGTTCTAATTAATTGCTTCTACATATAAACCAAAACTCAAAATTAGTAGGTATTTACAAAATTTAGAGAAGCCACGAAAAAGAAAAAAAAATAAATACAAATAGACAAATTTATAGGCTTCTCTTTCAACATCAGAGGAGACAAAAAAAAAAAATAATAATTATACATGACAACTAAAAACAAAAGAGAACGATCAAATAAGTTTATCTATAAACAAAAAAAAAAAAATTACTCACCCGTAAAAATGATAGATAAAGTAATTTGAAGTAGAACTGATAATAAAATTATGAATTACATTAAAGTCATCAATAATATTTTCAAGTATTTTATGTTTAAGTTCTAACTAAAACCGATTAATAGTATTTTCAAGTATTTTATATTCTAAATTTTAAATAAAATCACTTTTTACTTTTCTTAATTCTAAATGATAATCTTAATAAAACTTCAAAGATCAATTCTGATTGTTGAGACATACTTCTATTCTAATTTTGGACATGTGATTGTTATTATTGCATACTGACGCCAATCACAGCTTATTTACGATACTATAAAACTTTATTCGAAAATATTTATAAAATTGATATTATAGGGCAACAACACTCATTTCCTTAAAATATGTTTATTGCATTGATAAACTACTATGAGTTTTCAGAGGCATTCTATTAATCAATAGTTTTAATTAAACTTTGAAATAATATAAGAAACAAAAACAACAATACGTCCAGATCAAAATTAGCAAATTAATAATTCAAAAATAAGTATTAAAAATAAGAAAATAAAAAAAATAATTTTAATATTCAAGCAAAAAATAGATCGAATTTAGAGACTTCCGATTCAAAAATCTTTTGCTAGTTCAAGCATCTTTGTATATAAACTAAAATTTAGAATTAGTTGACAGATTACAAAATTTAGAAAAGAGTATACATTTTTTAGGTTAGAGTGGAATTTAAAATATTGATTCATACTCAAGTCAATATTCAAAACAAGTAAATATAAATGCCTAACTGTCTCAATTTGATCATACTTTGTCCACTTAGGGTGCGTTTGGAATCGGGTTAAGCTGGAATTGGCTAAACCGGGGATAAGTATAAAGTACGGAACTAGAGCGAAAACGCGTTTGGGATGGTTCTAGAGATAAGAGAATTTGTATTTGGTTTAATAATGAGGAATAGGAGAGATAAAGAGGATAAGATGGATAAATTATCTTTTTGCCCCCAAGAGTTAATATGTGATAAAAGTTGTTAAAAATTAATTAGTTCGTTTTAATTAATGGATTAATGGTTTAAAAAAATAAAAGTAAAATTATAATCGTAATTAAAATGTATTATTTAAAAATAATACATTTAATTTAATATTTAATTTTTTCAACTTAAAATTTAAATTTAAAATATAAAATTTTAACATTTTAATTTTAAGATTTACAATTTTATAATATTAATTTTAAATAATTAATTTTTAACATAAAATTTTTTTAAATTTCGCAAAATTCGTATATTTGCTAAATATTTGTAAATTTTTGCCCACGAGCTTTATTATGTCATTAAAATGTTGTAAACTCGTTTTTCTCGTTTAAATTAATGGATTAATGGTTTAAAAAAATAAAGGAAAAATTATAATCATAATTAAAATGTATTATTTAAAAATAATACATTTAATTTAATATTTAATTTTTTCAACTTAAAATTTAAATTTAAAATATAAAATTTCAACATTTTAATTTTAAGATTTACAATTTTATAATATTAATTTTAAATAATTAATTTTTAACATAAAATTTTTTAAAATTTCGCAAAATTCGTATATTTGCTAAATATTTGTAAATTTTTATTTACAAATTCCATATTACTCCCTACTAATATATACACACATCTGTTTATTACAATAATTTATTTATCTACATAATTATCGCCGGACTAACTTCTATTATTCCACAATTGATCTGTAATATCCGTTCGAATGGCGTCGCCCCGCCGCGAGTCTGATGCACCGGGCAATGAAGCATCAGGAATTTGAATACCTTTGTCATCCTCTTCCACAACGGTAGCATGTTGGTCAACTGAATCGTTGAAGTATCGATCACTACCGTGATTTCTAATAATAAAATTATGTATGACGCAGCAAGCCATTGCAATAACACATTGAACCCTAAACGGAAACGGCGTTGCAATATTTAAAATCTTAAATCGCTTTTTCAATACCCCGAATGTTTTCTCCACCACATTACGTAATTGGGCACGACGATGATTATAAAGATCCCGCGGGCTCCGATGTACCCGACTACGTGCGTTACTATCAAATTGGCTGATATGATAGCGCTCTCCTCTATACGGTGCCAGAAATTTGTCAGTGTTTGCGTACCCAGAATCAACCAAGTAAAATTTTCCTGTTAACGACACAATATAATAAGAAGTTATACTGTAATTTTATATGTATTAAAATTAATAACTGTAATATAGTGAATTGTCAGATTTTCTTACTACCTTCGGGTACTGTGAAACCGCCACTTTCACACGCCCATCTGAGGACTCGCATATCAGCGGCGGATCCTTCCCACCCAGTGCAAACAAAAAGAAATTCTTGATCAAAGTTGACCGCAGCCATCACATTTTGTGATGTAAATCCTTTCCGACACCGAAAACGTGCTTGGTCGCTCAACTTGACAATCGCCGGAATATGGGTCCCGTCAACCGCACCAATTGCATTCTGCAAATGTACATTGAACATTCAATATCTTCCTTTTTAAGCCGTCGTTGGCAATACTCATATAATTAATCGTATAAAATACCAATGATTTAAATTTAATACATCACCTTGAAAGGATGGAAATTTGTACTATCTGAGATCCGCGGATGAACTTGAGTGTTGCTTGTCGGTTGAGTGATATATTCGTCTTTTAACATAACGATGCCCCGCAGTACCTTATTAAAATATCTACTAATTGTCTCCCCTGAATGTTGGAATGTTTCGGCGAGCACCCTATTTGCAACGCCGTGGCCATTACAAAAAAGAAATATTCCAAGCTGTTCATCAACGGTGATATTTCTTGAGCCATGTATAAGTCCCTTACCAACAAGCTCATCTCGTAAAGCAATGAATGTGGTAGTCGTCATTCTGAAATGCTGGTACCCACGGTCTGGATGACCATTTAATATATCACCAATAAATTGATGCCCAGTAAATGGTCTGGTTCGACATGGTTGTCTCGGGATTGGAATAACATCAGTCTGATAACCTTGATCATATTGCATCGCACAGACTTGTTCCCAATAATCGTCATCGTCATCTAATATCGTCAGTATATTTGCAACGATCGCAGACGAAAATATGGTGCGATAAAACGAAGCATCCATTTTTTCTGCAAAGATCCGTTTGTATTCAAGCAATATGTCGCAGTATATAGACATTGTCTAAACATTACAAACAAATACGTCAAGTATATAATGCAACATACAACATAACAAGTCTCGAATATAAACCATAGTAGTTATCATCCTCAAATAAAACACATAAAAGTAGTACAATATTACATTATCAGATACCTAATCTAAACATAAAATAAAGCATCATAATGTTCCTACAATATTACATTACCAGGTACCTATTTTAAACATGAAACTAAGCATCACAATGTTCCTACAATAATACATTACCAGGTACCTAATTTAAACATGTAATTAAGCATCACAATGTTCCTACAATATTACATTCCCAGCTACCTAATTTATACATAAAATTACTGAAATATTATATTCAAGGGAAGAACTGTCGAAATAAAAGACTTTCTTTCGCTAGTTGGCGATCCAGCCACTTTATAGCATGCTCGTCGTTCATTGTCATGAATACTTGCCTATTCTTGTCATCTTTTAATGCCTCTGCGGCTGCCAATACCTGATCATCTGTAATTCCACGTAAAGAGTATACTCGGGCCATACACTCCTCGATTGTCGCGATATTGCCTCGTTGGCTAATTTCAACTTGGTACATTTGGCGGACTAGATCAAGCTTTTGCTTCCCAATTTCCACCATTTCAGCGAAGGGGTTACTTGTGCCTTGATCCTTTTGCTTTCCAACATTTCTACGCTGGGTAGTTGATCGGCGTGGAGATCGAGGCCTTTTCCTCGCAGAGCTATGCCCTGATCCACTGCCACTAGCATCGAAATTTGGTCCTAGAGGAGCAGGACTTGGCGATCGTGATGTATAACCCGGCATTATGTCCTCAAAGCTGGGTGGTATAGCTGGATCATCCTCATAAGGAGAAGATGAAGATGAACTATCAACAGTTTCGGGAGGTGGCATAACAGAGGAGAACCCGAATCTGCCTGTTGCCGTATTTTTTTGAGTAAGGAACTCAATATCCTTATAATGAGGGAATGGTTTATCCCTACATTTTGCATAAGCCGGATTCTCCTGGACAAAGACACGAGGATTAGGATAGCTTCACCAATTTAAATATCTACTAACTTACAATCTTAACGCAAATAATATAAATTTTACCGCGATTACTGCTTGCCAGTCTTCATTATCACCAGCGGTAGGAATGTTGTTCGTGTGATCCCATCCCCAGCCGCTCTTGTTTGATAAGTAGTAATATAATGCAAAAGTTCTCTTCAGAACTTTAAGACGGTTCTTTATTTGGTCCTTCGATAGGTCGATATTATGTCTAGAATTGACCTCTTTAACGACTCGGTTCCACGCCAGATTTGTGAAACTACCATTTATATTGTTTCCTAGTGCGTGCTCCTCTGTTAGCAAAGATAATAGGGTGCTATCCATAAATTCGGTCCAGTTAGGTGTTCGCGTCCCCGTTTGTGGGCGCGAACTACTTCCACCTTTTGTCCGCATATTCTCATTTTGAGGGTAGTTTTGGGTTTGTTCGATGTTATGCGTAGACCTAGAATATCTCTTCCAAGGACGCATCTGATTAAAATAAATTGTTATTGGTAAAGATCATGCAACACTTGCCATTGCTTCCCAACATTGGACTAAAGTAAATTAATTATTGATATGGAATTAAAATTGTTGGCCCAAACAGGATGATCTTCAACCTTGGTTGTTGTCAAGGAATAGTGTATTTTTTAAAAAAAAATTGCTCAATTGGTTTCCAACTAGACATGGGGTTGCAATGGATTATAAATCCTTGCCATCCAACTGGTGAATATGGAAACAATCATCATTGCAAAAGGTTGGGTGATTTCATCCTTTTTGGGTCATTTTTCGCGGTAACTAGCAATTATACATTTAATTTGCAATTATATATACGAAGAACACTCACTTACACCAAACATATGGAATATCACTAATTTATATAGCAATCATAGGGGAGTGAGATTAATGGAGCGGACTTACTTTGCGTGAGTAGTCAATTCTGCTTTTGGAAGTCAGATAATGAAATCAACCCAACAAATCGGCACCAACAGTCAGCAAGGCAGGCAATTCACAAGGTTGGAAACACTGTAACCACGAGAGGAGCGCAAAAAGAAAGCGGAGGAAGAAGAAGGCGGCGGGCTCGGGGGCCCGGGCGCGGGGGGCGGCCGGCCTCGGGGGCTCGGGGGGCGGCGGGCTCGGGGGCCTGGGCGAGGGGGGCGGAGGGAGAAGAAGGCGACGAGCTCGGGGGCTCAGGGGGCGGAGGAAGAAGAAGGCGGCAGCTCGGGGGCCCGGGCGCGGGGGGGGCGGCCGGCCTCGGGGGGCTCGGGGGGCGGAGGAGAAGAAGGCGACGAGCTCGGGGGGCTCGGGGGCGGAGGAAGAAGAAGGCGGCGAGCTCGGGGGGCTCGGGGGGCGGAGGAAGAAGAAGGCGGCGGCTTGGGGGCCCGGGCGTGGGGGGCGGCCGGCCTCGGGGGGCTCGGGGGGCGGCGGGCTCGGGGGCCCGGGCGCGGGGAGCGGCCGGCCTCGGGGGGCTCGGGGGGCGGAGGGAGAAGAAGGCGACGAGCTCGGGGGGCTCGGGGGGCGGAGGAAGAACAAGGCGGCGGCTCGGGGGCCCGGGTGCGGGGGGCGGCCGGCCTCGGGGGGCTCGGGGGGCGGCGGGCTCGGGGGCCCGGGCGCGGGGGCGGCCGGCTCGGGGGGCTCGGGGGGCGGAGGGAGAAGAATGCGACGAGCTCGGGGGGCGGAGGAAGAAGAAGGCGGCGGCTCGGGGGGCTCGGGGGGCGGAGGAAGAAGAAGGCGGCGGCTCGGGGGCTCGGGGGGCCGGAATCGGGGAGGGAGGGAGGAGAGAGAGAGCGGAGAGAGAGGGGGCTTGCTAATGGAGATGAGATGAAGGGAAGGAGAACATGGAGATGACAAGAGAGAGAGAGATGCAGGCATTGATGGCTTCTCGGGAAGTGGAAAAGGAGGGGGGGAGATGAGAGAGAGAGAGGAATATTTTTATTAATAAAAAGGAGTAAAAGTAAGGGAAAAGGGTAGTATGGTAAAAATTTTAATAGTAAAATAATAGGATGTGATTTGTTATACCAGCTATTCTCCTTGTTCTGGGTTAAGCAATACCAGATGGTTCCTGGAGCGTTTGGGAGAATAAGGGGGATAAACCCGCTATTCCCGGTTCTGTACCAATACCAAACGACCCCTTAGGAGTTGTTTGGCATAGTTTTTGTAAAGTGATTTTGAGTCAAAAAAATAATTTTCCGTTCAATAAAGCGTTCGACAACTAAGTTTTCAAAATCTGATTTTGATTTTTAGAATAAGTTTTCTAATTTTTGAGGTCCAAAATTAGAAGCAGTTAAAACCTGCATCTTGAAAACCGATTCTGATTTTGGATTTAAATTTTAAATTTTATTTTGATTGTAGATATAAAATTTAAAGTTAAATTTAATTTTAATTTTTAAATTTGATTTTTAAAATTTTTAATTTTAACTTTTAAATTTCAAATTTTTAATTTTAAATTTAGCTATTTAATTTCAATTTAAAATTTTAAATTTCAAATCTTAAATTTTATAATTTTAAATTTTAAATTTTAAATTTTAAATTTCAAATTTATGATTAAATTTCAAATTTAATTATTAAATTAATTATTAAATTTAATTTTTGAATTTTAAATTTAAAATTTAGATTTTAAATTTGAAATTAAAAATTTAAATTTGATTTAAAATTTTAAAATTTAAATTTTTAAATTTCAAATTTATATTTTAAATTAAAATATCAACATTTAAATTATTTTTTAAAATTTAAATTTTAAAATTTAAATTTAAATTATTTTAAAATAAAATTTAGAAAAAAAATTATTGTTTATAAATAAAGAAAAATTTGAACCAAATAGTTTTAAAAAATCACATTAGAAAAATCACTTTTCATCTAAGCTCAGTGAAATGCTCTACAGCTTTTGACGAAAATCAATTCTCCAAATCAAAATCAATTCTACAAAAATCATTTTTTAGAATCTAGACCAAATGACCTCTTACCCAAATTGAAGTTGAAAGTTGGTTATCATTCACAAAAAAAAAAGATAGTAAATTTTTATTTAAAAGCAATTATTATTCATCAAAATCTTTATTATTCACTATTTACTTTCATCTCACATATAGAGAATATAAATATGTTGGCATATATGCAGTATTATTAGTACTAAATTAATTTTTTCAATATTATTTGAGTCAAAAGAATTACAAAAAGAATAAAAGATTAAAAAAAAAATTACAAAAAATCTATTGTCGAAAATAAAATATGGATCTCCCGCGTAACGGCAGAAGTACTGATCTGTGACGCTCCAACTTTTCAATGGGTCACTCATCTTAAAACTATTCTAGCTCTAACACGCTCAACCTCCTTAACTTTTTAGGCCTAATTACCATTCAAAACTTTTCAATGGGTCACTCATTTTAAAACTATTCTAGCTCTAACACGCTCAACCTCCTTAACTTTTTAGGTCTAATTACTATTCAAAATGCTATAGTTGTTTTAAAAAATTTAGTCATATAATATTATATTATTTTTGTGTAAGATTATTTCAAATAAAAAGGGTGTCACATTTTTTCTCCTTTTAAGTCCTGACGTCTTTGTCAGACTCAGGTACACTCATAAGTATCAGGCGATATGAAACTCGTCTTGTTAATTTTAGCCGACCTTGTGGGGAGCTGCACTCCACTCACAACGGTCATTAACCCGGGGATCGCTCTCTACCCGCTATATACTCATTTTACACTTTCGGCTAATAATTGGCTTCGATACCAACTGTGACGATCCAATTTTTTAGGAAGTCATATATTATAGAACTAATCTAATTTTAGCACGCTTAACTCTCTTAATTTCTTGGGCTTAACTACCACCCATAATATTATAGCCGAGTTAAAAAATTTAGTCCTATTATATTATTTATATGTAAAATTATTTTAAATTTTAAAAATATCACATGACCAATATATTACAGCGACTCTATCTAATAAAAATCTAGCGAAATAATTATTTATATTAAAATATTAAATTTTTTTTTTTTTTTGACACAAAAAGAAAATTGAAAAGAAAAGACTATGCTGCACGGTGGAAGCTACTGGTGAATAAGATGTGGTCAAAAAAAAAATAGCACAGTATCATTGTATTTATTGCTAGTTAATTTTTGTTTTTCCATTCCCATCCCCTTTTTTTTCTCGCCATTTTTTTTTTTTTTTTTTTGTGCCTAATCTCTTCCTTCAGAACCAATCAGAGAGAGAATTAGTAAAAAAAAATTGCTCCAAATCTAACCCTATGCCCACCAAAAAAAGAAAGAAAGAAAGAAGAGAAATAACAAAAAAAGAAAAAAAAAAAAAAGGAAGAGAAGACACGGTGGTGAAAGAAAGGCAAACCAATAGGGAGCGTAGTAGCTTACCCATCTGGAATCCACTGCATGACATCCCATTTGATAGTTATATCGCTGTTTGGATCCACAAAATCATATGCCTTTTCGAAGTATGGAAAATGAAGCTTGGCCAAAGACCATAACACACAAATTCAATACCAAGAACCGATATCAAATTCCTATCCTATTGCAGACATACAATAGGATTTCTTAAGATCAAGATGTTATACCGTATTCAAAACTAAATCATATTTTTTGTCATAATTTTTTATTTTCAGAGTTAGTTGTTGACGACGATTTTTCTTTGTGATTAGTTCTCGTTCAATCGGTAAAAAAAAAAAATATTTTTTCTGTATTTTCTTATCTTCAGAGATGAGACGTCATAAAAAATTTGAATTACAATTAAACTGGAACTTCCGTTATGTTATCTATACTATATATAAAAATAACAGAAGGAATCCTAAAAGAATAACTACGTAGAAAATCTAATTAAGTTTCACATTCTTTTTTTTTTATTTATTAAATATTTATATATTATTTTATATTTTTTCTATATTTTCAAATTATCTTAAATAAAAAATAAATCGAAACAAATCAAAATTTAAAAATAAATTACAAATAAAAAAATCAAAATAAGTTGTTGGGGCCGAAATATGCCGGTGACCGTTGACCTAGTCCGGTCAGCGATTGGCTCCGAAAATGACCTTCTTGATGTGATGCGCCGCGTGCCAAACGATTAGGCCGATGAGGGATCCGCTCGGTTGGATTCTTCTCAATCGAACTCTTAATAAGGTTTGGTTTAGAGGAGTCGAACTGAGACAAATGGGTATTGATCAATACGGTCGAATCAGCCGATTCGTTTTGTATTGCTCGAGAAAATGATTACAAGTAGAACTACTCATAAAAAAAGGGTAAATGCTGGTAGGAAAGTCTATCCAAGAAAGTGATAAGGAAAACTGTAAACTTAGTTCAGGAAAGCTGTAAATGCAGGTATTGAAAAGCAGGGGTGGTCACTAGCTTACAAGATTGCAGGACTTTTTCCTTGATGGTTTGTTTATTTATACTTGTCCGAACCACATAGTCAGCTGTATATATCGTAATTTAAGGGGAATCATCGCATATCTCTCAACTACTTTTTGAGTTGATTCTTCTCGGTTGGATAGTAGCATTTTCTTGTCCATGTTCATCCTTAAGATTGGCGTCCTGAGGCGCGATCCTCGGCGCTTCCCGATGCGGAGTGCAGCTTGCCGTTTCTGCGTTAGTTGCATGATTCGCGCCCAAAATCTCGTGCCTTCCTTCCCTAGGACCTTCCCTTTTGCAGCTCGAGCAGCCGATTCTTGATCCTGGTTTCGCCTCTTGTCAGCGTTCGTCCGAGATAGTCCAACGGTTTACATTCAGCCGGAGTCGGTCTCGGTTAAAATGTGAGTACCTTTTCATCGGCTACTTCTTCCATCAACTGATATCCTTAGCCGATGGTTTGCGCCACGTGCCGCCTCTTAACTTGACCACAGCGCGTTCCACGTGGCGACAATTTTGACCTCAACAGTGCTCCCTCGGCAATCACCTGATGTGTCATTCGGACGATTGTCGAAATTTAATTAATGACCGGCGTGTGCCATTGGATCCTCGATCATCATTTTCGTACCCTGACAATATATTTGCTCACTGATCGAGGGATTCACAATCAAAAAACCAATCCCCCTTGGCTTCGGTCAGACGGCCGTAGATCGGTGATCCTGCCCTTGTCATTTTTTCATTAAATGTTGTTTGAGCTGATCTAACATTATCAGCTCATCCGACGGTTCGCAACCATGCACTAGCCATCTCGTTATAAATGCTGCGGTTTTTCGAGGGACGACTATAACCGTCTCACTCTCTCTTCTGTCTTTTTAAACTACAGCGCTTGCTGTTTTCTTTACTTCACCTTCTTCCCACATGACTACTCGTGCTGCTCTACTGCTGCCGAAAGCATATCCCGATCGCAGTTCTTCCATCGTTAAAAACCTTTTCGAGGCAATTCTCTGGTTTGCATCTAGTGGCGCTTTGTCGCCGGCAGACAGGGCCTCCCCCCTGTGCCTGGGATTCTTGCAGGGTTTCTTCTCTGATAGTCTTCATATCTGGCCCACCGATTCGAAGTGTCATGTACGGTGGCCTAGCTGGGTTCAGGCTGTTTATGGATGGCTATATTTATGAAGATCTTTATTAAAGAAGGTCGGTCCTCGTCTCGCCCTCCGACCATTTTTAGGAGTTTGAGTTCCTCGACAGCCCCCCCTCTTCGACTCATCCGCCGGGGAGACACTTTATATTCTCTTTCTCTCATCCTCGCGAGCTGATGGTGGTCGGGTGTCTCATTTTCCAACAGGGCCTGCCTAATCTTTCGACTTCGACTTTTCTTTCTTTGAAACACTTTTGTATTTGCTATTCTTGATTCATGTATATATCGGTTCATTAAATGTGAAATTTTTTATCTCTCATTCCATATCTTCCCAAACCGATGTATGTGTTTCAAATACTTCCCATTGATCGGCTTGTTACGTTCCGATCCGTTCAATGTTTTCAAGTTGAAAGAATTTTTCCTTGCTACTCGGCTAATACGGAATGCTCATTCCCAAATTGGAGACCATTTTTCATACAATCAGCTCTTTTTGCCGATGGGTAATGTTAGCTTTAACACTAAATCCCCCACACTAAAGGACTTGGCCTTTACTCTTTTATTATACGCGTTTTAAACTCGGCTTTGGTACGCCCGTAAATGATCAAGCGTTTTCAGCCGAGTTTCGCACGCCTCACTTAACTCTTCGTCAATCAAGAGCTTATACTCTTGGTTACTCAGGTCGTTTTGTTTTTCGACCCTCAGAGACGGAATCATGATCTCGGCCGGCAATACAGTCTTATGTCCGTAAACCAAGCGAAAATGAGTGACTCCTGTGGCGGTCTTGATGGTTGTTCGGCAGGCCCACAAAACTTCAGACAATTTTTTGTGCCACTTCTTCGGGTGTTTCCCAATATGCCGTTTCAATATATTTATAATCACTTTGTTTACCGCCTCGGCCTGCACGTTATCCTGAGCGTAATAGGGAGACAAATTCAATAATTTTATTCACCTTGCTTCTAAGAATCGAGCGAACGTCTCGCCGGTGAATATTGTTCCTTGATCGGTTATTATGGTTTCCGGAATACCAAACCGATGCAAAATCAATTTTTTGACAAACCGGATAATATCCTTCTGAGTGGCTTGTATTGTTGGCCTTACTTCCACCCATTTGGTGAAATAGTCCACAACCACTATTAAGAATTTATGCCCTGTCGAGGAGTTCGATTGGTTTCGCCGAGGAGCTTCACTTGCACTCCCTCCTCAGTTACCCGGACTAATGAGATTTGGTCCGGGTCTTCGTCGACCCAGTTCACATGGCCGACTGACTCCATACTCACGTCTACGAACTACGGCCTTCCTTCGGCCGCTATCTCCTTCACTTTGTCGCCCACCCACTAGAATAGTTTCCCGAAGAGAGTGGAGGGCACACATTCGTTGGCGTGAATCCAGTCACACCCGAGCAGTAAGTTGTAGTGGTTGGCTACGTCCACTACAAAGAAAGCGGTCTCCAGGGTTTTAGAGCCGACCGTTATTTCGATCGTCAGGACCCCCTTCGCCGCCTGACCGCCTCCAATGAAATCAGTCATCGTGGTGTTGGTCCGCTTGAGCTCCTCTTCGCTCTTGCCTATCCTTTTTAGGAAAATGGTGGGCATGATGTTGACCATTGCCCCACCATCAACCATCACGCGGCTCACCGGTCATCCTTGGATCAAGGCCCATATGCACAATGGCCTAACGAACCTGGTTTGGAAAGCTGATGGTTTTTCTATGGTCACCACTTAGACCTCTACCTTGTGCTTCGTTAGCTGGAGCTCTGCTACGAGCAGGCCCTCGTAGTCGAAAGTCTGCCCGTCAATGTCTTTTTGGGATGCTGACGCTTTGAATGACATCGGCAGGGCGTAGACTATGTTGATCCTTGACGAATCTTCATCGACCGACATAATAGCGGGCACGCCTTCTTCTCTTCGACCTCTATTTCAGCCGAAGACGGGGTTGGGAGCTCGTCCTCGTGATCCCTTAGTGGCTACCTTTTGTGCATGGCCACCTTGCCAAGGTCTCGCTTAGCGGGTACCTTAGCTTCGAGCTCCTCTGGCGCCTCAAAGTCGCGCTTCATCGCGGACTCTAGAACCTTCAGACGAGCGTCCATTTCTCGCTGGACGTCCTCGTCTTTTGGCTCGGCCACCGCTGATTAAAGCGGTGATAGCCTTTCTTGAGGCGGAGTGGTGGAGCCTCCTGCCTCATGGTCATGTTGCATCGGCGCCACTGGCCGCCGATGTACGGCTTGTTCCCATGTCAGGTTCAACCGCGGTCATTGGGTCGTCGCGATCTGGTTTCTAGCGTCGGCTTGTATTCTCTGCTGCCGACTCTTTTGAGTTTTCGTCATGACCGGCCCCTGCCATCGGGCTGGTTCCTTAGAGGTGAACCATTGTTCGACCGGCATGTCTACCGACGGGCCCATATTTGTCATGTGTTCCTTGAGGATCTCCCGTCTTTGCCACGGCAGAATCCTGAGCTCCTCCACCAGCTGGACGACCAGGGCATCGACTTCCCTCTCGGTGAGCTATGGGAATTCGGTGTCAGGAGACGAGGAGAGCGTCCGTACCCCCGACATCATGCCTCCATGGTGGGGAGGTCTCGGCTTCGGTCCCCAATGCGGGTGGCCGGCTGGACCCTTTGATGGCCCTACCAGATCGAGCCTCTCGTGTGGCTCGATTCGATGCGGGCATTGCTGCGGTCGGTACACTTCTTCTTCTTCGGCCTGATGGCTGAAGGGTCTTCGGGGTGCCTCTTAGACCCGACTTTCCTCGTAGCCCTGGTGGGGACTCCGCTGCCTTGATAGGGCCCACGACCCCTCATGGTCGAGTATCGGCCTCGACCTCTTTTGGCCGTAGAACTCACGCAAGACCTTCTAGATGGGGAGGTCTTGTTCTTATTTCCTATCCTCCTATTCGAAGGATTGTTCATTAGACCCTTCAACTGAACGCGGGTCTAGCTTGTGTGAGCTGCGTCTTCACCGAAGTGTGGGAAGGCGAACCATTTTTCACTTTCTCGAGCATGTCGAGGAGGAGCGCATCCCAGTCTTAACTAGTCATTTCGGCTTTACAACGGATGCAAAGCCATCTTTCGCATCGACGTTTCTTTCTTGGGGAGCCCGGGTTTCCGCGTCGGCTTCTTTCCCTTCGCGTCCACCATGTTCACCTGCGCGGGAAAGGTATTAGTGTCTATTTTCATATTATTTTTATTTTTTTGGTCGGCGAAAGTTAGTTGACCCTTGTTGATTTCTTTCTGTATTTGTTTTTTAAAGACGATGCATTCGCTTGTTCGGTGGCTCCCCGAATGGTGCCACTTACAGTACTTCCGCCTCCGAAGCTCTTCATATGGAGGGATCGTTTGACCCTGCTGGAGCCTGATCCTCCCATTTTGGAGAAATCGATCAAAAATTTGATCGGTCTTGGAGGTATCAAATGAGTATGCGTTAGCCGATAGTCGGGCCTTGAACTTCTGAGTTCTTATCAGCTTCAGCAACTAGCACTTGTACGGGTTGCGATCTCTAATCATCTCAATTGCATATATTTCAGCTTCATCAGGATTAATCTCACTTTCGCTAAGACCATTCGGCTCCTCGTGTGTCGAACTCTCTTCGACTAAGGCAACGTTATTTTCTTTCGCCTTCCTCCAGTCTTTACCTCGGCTCCAATGTGGCTGACCTTCATTATTATTTTTACAAAATTGCTCGTATTGAGTAACCCGGACACCTAATAAAAAGATTGGCAAACTGCCGATCTTTGAAATGATCATGCGTCTTGAAGTGTCAGTCCGTTGTCGATTTTGTGAACTCGGACTCAGGCGTTCTTACGAAATATCGGTTCCTCATCATCTTGAAGCGGTTGAGTATTCCTCAACTATTTCTCCAGCGTTCTGCTGATACGATGCTATATCGCAACTGACAACTCGGGCACAGCCCGATAGAACTGCTCGTGGAACTTAGCCTTTAACTCGTCCCAATCGCGGATCGAACTGTGGGGCAAGCTCGTGTACCACGAGAACGTCGTCTTCGTCAACGATATGTTGAACGTCTCAGCTTCAAAAACGGGTCCGCGGTCGCTTCTCGACATTGGGCCGTGAACCGAGCGATATGCTCGACCGTGTTCTCAGTTTTCTCTCCCGAGAACTTATCAAACTTCGGCATCTTCCAGTTGGCTGGGTACAGGTGATCCGTATCTATATAGGCAGGATACGGTGACCTGAATACTGCCGAATTGTCGGCCTGGTCTCTGTGCCGAAAGAGTTCCGAATAATCTCCTTTACCTGGGCAAGAATTTCGGCGAGCCCTACCTGAGGTAATGGGGATGCCGGCTGTGGTGGCGGCCCACGTTGGCCAACCTGGTTCTGAGGAATTCCCCAATAGTTTTTTGGTTGATGCCGATGTTTCTGCCCTATCGGCCTTGCTCCCGTCTGGTACGGGACGCTTGCGGCTGCACTGACCCCAACGGCTGCGCCGCTTGATAAGTAGCCGCTGACAATACAACCCCTTGTGGTTGCACTGTCGATATTGCCGGCACCATCATGATCGATTGCGTCAGAAATGACTGGGTAGTGTGGAGGTGAACCTTCATTATATGGCTCATTTTAAACAAAGACCTGCCAATTCGAGCCATGTTGTCATTCGAGGAAGATACTACAACCAACATTGAATCCAAGCAAGCGTCGTGCGCCTGTTGCTTTCTTTCGGGAGAGAATTATGTCCTCTCGAAAGATTCTAATGCTCTGGCCATTTGCCTGAGCATTTTTGGTAGGGGTTGTTGGCTATTTATGGATGGGTTAAAATAGGCCAAACTTCCTGCCCCGTGACAATAGGCGCAGGAGACTAATAAGTTGAGTTGGGTGAGCCCAATAATTTGAGTTGGGCTGCGGTCCACAATAGACCTAACGGCAAGAGGTCCAACACTAGACCTAGCGTCCAGGTGGGTTGAGTCCGGCCGAGACCCGTGGGCGTTGTGTATGCAAGTGAATTGGTTGCGTATTTCTAACAGCTCGAGCTTTTGGGATTAATAGTTAGCGCCAACGATATGACAGGGGCGGTTCCTGCAGTGCCGACCTCCCGCTGGTCTCCAAAATCTCCGATAGTGTCGGTGGCGGGGAATCCGTGTGTCCGACGCTACTAGACTGGTCGTTCCCTAAGGGTCTGGGAACGACTCTATTCCTGAGATTCAGACTATTGTCTTCTGACATTGTATCGGTAGATCTAAGGTAAAAGTTTACGTGAAAGTCCCACCGAGCGTGCCAAAAAGTTGTTGGGGCCGAAATGCGCTGCTGACCGTTGGTTTGGTCCAGTTCGCGATCGGCTCTGGGAATGACCCTCTTGATGTGATGCGCCGTGTGCCAAACAATTAGGCCGAGGAGGGATCCACTCGACCGAATTCTTCTCAATCGAACTCTTAATAAGGTTCGGCCTGGAGGAGCCGAACTGAGGCATGTGTATTGATTAACATGGCTGAATCAGCCGATTCGCTTTGTATTGCTCGGAAAAAGATTACAAGTAGAACTACTTTAGGAAAGGAGTAGGGAAAGCTGTAAATGCTGGTAGAAAGTCTATCTACTCATGCCACTAATAACTAATTAAACCAACAATCATTGAATTAAAAAAATTCGAAACAAATAAATAAATTAAACAATCAAATTTAAATTTAATTTCAAAATATTCTTTTCTATAGAAACTAAATTTTACATTCCTATTTTTATTTTTTTATTTACTAAATATTTATATATTATTCCATATGTTTGCAATACTCGTGAATTTTGAATTTGAAGTTAAATAAAGAAATTGAATATATAACTTGAAAAGCGAATAGTAACCTAAATATTTCAAAGTATTCCTGTGAAAGTGCCTAATTTAATCGATCTACATCAAAATCTGGCGATGCAAATACTCTATTCGAACGGTTTCGTCGAACTGAACGACCTGGCATCATCCGTTTTCATGTTCAATGAGCGAAAGTCATCAAAAAGCGTGCCGGACAGTAATCATTACTGAAGAAGATGATAATGTGACTTATTGAGACCGAAACTTGAAAAAAGTAAATCGATACTTGATAGGTCTCGTCGAGTCGAACGTCGTAGCGAAGTCCGTTGTTATGTCTGGCGACCCTAATGCCTCGAAAAATATGAAGAATGGTAAAAAATTATATTTACATAAAATTCCCTATATTTTATACACGATTTTCTACGAAACTTCATGTGGAGGGACTTCTCCACGATTCTCTTCTACAGTGAAGGATTCATGTCAAAAATATATATATAGAGGGACTTTATAGCATTTTGTTACAATATTATATAAAGCAACCAAAGGGTTGCTTTTCGCAAACCCTAGCCGCACACCCTTGTGGAACTGTAGCCACTTCCCACGTTCCCTCTATTCTCTGCCATCACCCGAGCCAAGCACCACCGCACGTCGCCTGTGATCCCTGAAAAAGAGAGAGGTGATCAACACCTTGGTTTCCTCAGGCTAGGAAGGAGGGAGAAGGCATCAAACCCAATCCTATGGCCTTAGGAACACCCCCGCGAACCACTAGCACCCTCAGGAGACCACGCCTGAGAAGCCTGACCACCTACCATGGCCGCTCGACACCAGAAAAGACTTTCTTCTTCTTCTTCTTCCTCGGATCTGTGGTAACACTCATCTCTCTTTCTCTCTGTTCTTGCACCCAAAGATCCACATGCCTCCTCACCTCCGAGGATGCCCACTGTGTAGTCCTGTTGCCAGAAATCCCCACGGTTTGCCGACATGAGCAAGAGCTCATCGAAAACCTATTATGGCCGGAGCTTTATGCGCGCTTCATCTGACGGCGGGGAGAGATCTAAAATATTGATCTTCTTCCGCTACCTCCTGTAAGTCCCCCATGAAGTTTGAGAGGCTCTAGTGCGGCGGATCACTGAGAAAAGGAACCCTAGTTTTCCCTTTCTTGATCTTGGTCGAGCTTCGCCTCCAGCCGACACCGGCCAACCCCCAACTAGCTTCATCTCGACCAGAGAAACCTACCTATATCCTTGCATGGATCAGAGAGCCCCTACTTAGCTTCCTCCCATTGTTGCTCTTGGTGGTTGCAAGAAGTGGTCGTCAGTCATCCATTGTTCCCCGACGTCAGCATCGTACCTGGTTGAGCTCCTGCTACCCCCAGGGACCACCTCTAGCTACTGGTTGCCTTCGTTGCACCTTAGAACCCGAGTTCTTGCAAGCTCGGCCTGGTAGTGCTCTTGGATACCTTCCCTTGACCGAGGTTGCTCCAACTATTGTTCCGGCAGCCTCACAGCACCCCGAATGTGAGCCTCTGAACCCCCTCAACCTCCTGAGCTTGATGCTCATCTCATATCTGAGTTTGGTTGAGTACTGTGATCATAATTCCAACTTAGCTTTATTTGCTTAGTGTAAGATGACCCATTGCTGTTCTTGGACTCCGTGCTACTTCCAAACAGCGAGCACGGATTCCAGTATGTCAAGGCCCATCTACTGGTGCTCTCAGATCAACCTGAAAGCTTTTACATTTATGTTAGGACTTAAATACCAATAAAGGTAAGTTTTTATGCAAAAATGGTAAACCCTAGGGGTCTAATTGCAATTGTAGCTTATGTACCATCTTGGAAAGCATCTATATGATCTCTGAACTTTTCGTTCGAAGTCCGACGACTTTCGTTAAGCGAAAATTGAGTCCCGAACCGTAAATTGGCAAAATCGTCGGTTTATCGGCGTTCCGACACAAATTACGCAATTCGAGAAACTTATATGATTAAGTTATCACTGTCAGGTGTTCTTGGCTGTTTCCGACATTGTCTTGGCTGGCCCAGTGACTTCAGTTTAGCATTGGCGGCCTCCGGAGCCGAAGTCGGGTATCTGGAAGTGGATTTCAGTAATTATGACACTGATTGAGCACAGAATTGCACAGAGTCAAATATTATTATATACAAGAAAATGGCCCCGGCCTGGCCAATCCTAAGTACAGTGCAACTATACAAAACTAGTAATGTGGTGGTCTACCTCTACCAAATATCACTGAGCAGGAGCTGTTATCTATAGTGAAATCTCCTTACCTTAATCTGAAGCCGGTACGGAAGGTCCTGAAAAGTAGACCACAAATGGACGTGAGAAATACAAAACAGTAGTTCCCAATGGGTACGGTTGGCGATAACCACGACCTACCCACTAGGTCATTAGAGACAAGATAGAAAAACTACAACTATAAGCGAGTTACAGAACATAACAGATAAAAAATAAAACAATACACTATGCTATCATGCCTCTACACTAATCCCTAACAACTCTACCCCAAAACCTACAAGGACTCACTAACCACCCTACGGTACATTAGACCCAATCCTAAACCGACCATCTAAACATCTCGGTCAAGCCTACGCCGCCTATAATAGGCCACTGTCAATTTCTCCCTATTGTCCGGTTTGCACATTGCTGTAGTGTCCCAGTTTTTCCTGTTTGGGGTGTGGAACACCTAGTGTTGGTGTGTTGGGCCCCAACATGTCAAAGGGATGTGTTGTTTGGACTTAGAGTGGATTTGGAAGCAAGCCTGACCTTCGGCTGACTTTGCCGAATTTTAGGAATGGAATCAGGCTAAACGGAGGCCGTATTTGGATTCAGCGCGGAAAAACGCTTGGAAACGGCTATTTACTTATTTAATTTGGAGTCCGGATGCCCAAAAACGGACCCCGGAAGTTTTCTGTGCAAAATGGTGCATGGGGGGACTGTGGACCGGCCGGGGACACGTGGCGCCTCCTTATTGGCCGGCGCGCCACTCTCGGTCCACGGAATGGACCGCCGGTGCACGGTGAACCGGGCCACGTGGCGGGCACCAGTTGGTCCGGTCCAGGGCGCGCGGCGCACGGGAGGGTGCGCGGGCAGCGCGGGCAGGTGTGGGGTGGGAGCGCGGTGCACGGTGCACCGGGGCGCGCCACGTGGCGGCCCCGGGTTGGACGGCGCAGGTGCGCGCGGTGCACCCGCAGGCGGCGCGCGCGCTGCGGCACGGTACGCCGCACGGGCGCAGCGCACGCGGCGCGGCAGCGGCGGCCGGCGGGCGTGACGGGCGGAAACGCCCGCCACGTGGCGCCACCGACCATTGGGTGGCGCCACCCACCCCGCCGCCCCGCAGGGGGCACGTGGCGCGCCCGGTTCACCGGGCGCGCTGTCCCCTGTGCGGGGGACACGTGTCGGACGCCCGAGCGGGTCGGACCCAAAAATTCGGTCCGACCCGGATCCGTGTGGGATGGGCCGTGGGCTGGGCCGCACTGTAGCCGCCCGAAACTCCCTGGCCGGGCTGCACTGTAGCAGCCCGAAAGTGACCCCTGCGCCCGAAAGTGGGGACACAGGGGTCATTTTCCCAAATGTTGGCTGGGCCTATAAATAGGCCCCTCCCCTCTCTTCTTGGGCTTTTTCCGAGAGAAAGAGAGAGAACCAGGGAGAGGTCTGAGAAGAGAAGTTTTTCCTCTCACATTTTTCTACCTCGTGGTGCGTTCCCAGATTTTTGGGAAGATCGACAGCGGCGTTCCGGATTTTACAGTGTGCCTCGGTTTTCCCCCATTTCGGTCCGTTATCGTCGCATTTCAGTCCGAGGAGTCCCCTGCGCAGTACAGGAGTCCGATTTCGACGATTTCTTCGCCAGTGTGTTCCTAAGAGGTAGGGCTTCGTTTTTCGTGTTGATGGTTTCCCTGGATTCCGATTCCTTGGCACGATTACCGAGGTGATTTGACACCCATTTTGCTGTTTGGATTTTTGGACAGCGGCGACTTCGACGAATTATTTCTCCGCGTAGGAATATCGGATCGGGGTGATTCAGGAGTCGATTTTGGGCGATTTTTCGCGAGGAACGCAACCGTGATTTTTCTGGGATTTTAGGAGCTCGGGACAGAGGTGAAAATTCCTCGTTTTGCGTGCTGATTTTAAAACAGCAAATGTGTGTTTGGAAATTGTTATATTTACACCTTGTACACTTGTGTGATGTTGTAGGATATTGTTGCAGCTGACGGTGTGTTTAGAGGACAGCGGGTATTTTCTGGGTACATTGTACACGCTTTTCGAGGTGGGTGGTTGCGTTGCCCTCTTTGTTGACCTGCACACTAGGAATAAAAGAGTTTCCCAACTATGCATGTGATAGATAACTTGTGATATATAAACCTATTGTATTTGGCCCCTGAATTAATTTTAGTAGCTTCTATGTGAAATATCTGGGACAAGAAAATTGGACAATTGCTATATCGTGAACCGCATGCAAATTAGTAACCAACAATATTTTTAAATAGTTCTAAAATTATCCTTCACATGAAACTTAGTTCCTTCTAAATGTTTTTAAAAGAGAACACTTGCATGCTCATTGGACATCTAGTTAGGCCACTATCTTACTGCAGCACTATATTATGGGACTTGACTTAGGAGAAAACATGTGTTATTGTTATTCTTCTCTATCGTTGCATGTTGCTCGAGTCTGATCGGGATTTTGAGATAGTGGTGTCTGAACCTTGAGTTGGGACAGTGGGATTGTCTTAGGGGATTGGGGCATAGTGGCAACCGCGGATGATAGGCGGGTTGACCAGATGTTTTTACCTTATCAGATTGGGGTCTATGGGTTCAGCGGTAACGCGGATTTTGGGGCGGTTGACGGGTGTTATTATCACACCAGATGGGGACCAGGATTGCATTAGTGGATGGAGTTTCCCACTTTGAGTACTATCGCATCAGATGGGTATTAGACTTCTCTAGTGGACGGTGTTTCCCACTTATTGATTACTGTGGCATCGATCGGGATTTCATTAGTGGACGGAATTCCCACCTTGATCATAGTCTTGATCCAGTCCTGCATTGTGAGACATGGTTACAGAGAGGCTTGATACAGAGATACTTTACTGTGTGGGTCGCTCCCTCGAGTGCCACTCGGAAGTAGGATTTGAACCGTGACGGTGCGGTCAGTTGGTGAGTTGTGATGTGATGACACAGTTGGGGGTGTGAGTGATGACACAGTTGGTGAGTGAGTGTGAGTGATGACAGAGCAGGCAGTGCCAGTATTTCCTGGCCCTCTGATGGGTTTCCTTGGGCAGTCAGCTTTATGGTTGCATATCTACAGTCATCTTTTGGCACTGCATTTAGAGCATAGTAGTGGTAGTTTCCTTTCAGCAGTCTTTAGTGCATACCACTGTTCTTTCCTTTTTGCCTCTTTATTCCTAGTGGGTGCGTCAGCATCAGAGGTTTTACCCACTAGGGGAGGCTACTGGTTTATCTAGTAGTTCTCACCCCCATTGTTGTTTCTGGTTCTTTTCCCCCTTTGTTTTGCAGAGTCGACTGTGGGAGCTGCTGGGCCTTCAGCGCGCAGATCGAGGTAAGAGGATCGCCGACTAGCTAGATCGTCTACCCGAGCGAGAGTTTAGCTAGACTTTTACTGTACTCCCCTTTTGTATCTCAGACTTTATTAGTTTACTTTTGGGTCTGGCTGTGGCCAGCTGGTTGTATTATTTATGGTGAGCTGGGAGTATATTGTACTTTTATTTCAGTTTACAGTTTATTTCAGTTGAGATTACTGTTAGTTCTATTAGTTCAGCTCTGTTATGCTCTTCTATTGTATATTATCTATCTGAGCAGGTTCACCAGCGCTTCGTGTACATGGAAAATTCTGTGTACACGGCGGATCTGTTGGCGGGCCGGGTTCTGGTTACCACCGGGGCGTGAGGATTAAGTTGGTATCAGAGCTTAGGGATAGGTCAGTTGGGACTTAGGAAACCCTAGGCTTTTGGCAGACTCTAGGATGATAGGGCGTGAGAGACGGGACATTTCGCGAAAGTCGTTCGGATTATTTATTTGGCTCTTCCAGTGAGTGAAGAGGGATCGACATGGCCATTTCTGGTGGACAATTATGTTGGCTGCAGACAACATAAAGTCACAGAAATAGGGGGATGTCTTTGACTTTCGCTAGATTGGGTCGTGTGGGGTTTTATTACTGATTTGTGGTTTTTTTTTTGTGACAGTATGTCGCCCCGTCGTCGTTGTTCCGCCGGGGGTATCCCCACCCCTTTGAGGAGCCCGAGCAGGCGGTATCTACAGAGCTGGGGGAACTGCGGGCCTTGGTGACCCATTTAGTGGCGAGGAGCTTTCGACAGGACCAGAGCCTGGAGCAGCTACTGGCGCAGAGAGGTGATTCGGCAGTCGGAGAGAGGGCTAGGGCTTCGGAGCAGCGTTTTGAGAGGAAACGCCCAGCCCCGGATGTTGTTGGAAAGGCCAGTTCTTCTAGACGGACACGGTTTCGCGACAGGTGTGTTTCTGTAGAGGACGACATCCTCAGGTACCTGTGACTTGAGGCGGGGTCGATGCTTCGATGTGGACAGTCTGGCCACGTTCGAGGCTTCGTGCACCCTTTCGACCTTAGTACCCCCTTCTCAACGTTGGCCCTATCGCATCCCAGCAAGGATCTAAGCAGCAGCAGCAGACACGACCATTGCGGGCTCCAGCGGTTGTATTTTCTGTGGAGATTAGCATTTCACGGACTGCGACCAGCGGTGGGGCGCTGCTATAGTTGTGGACAGCCTGGCACATTCGGGTTGCGTGCCCCTCGGGGACGGCTACGGCACCTACTTTAGTGTCCGTCCATACTACTTCTAGCTACGACCGGGAGCCTTCACCGACAGGTCTCCAGGCAGACCGAGTTTCGCAGCTCTATGCCCTTCTGGTGAGAGACAGCCGTTGTTGAGCGGTCAGGATAGCTTAGCGCAGGCGGGGGATTCTACTACGGCTGACCGTGTGGTGGCAGGTATGGTCTATTTCTGGCAGTTGGATTCATATCTTTTGTTACTGGAGCTGCATTCTTTAGATTAGTTTGTATTAGTAGGATCATTGATAATTACATGGGTTAGAGATAGGACCTTTCGCCACGTTGCACCGAGAGGTTCAGATCCCCGGTCACACTTTGCACGTGAAGGAGTGTTGTTGGTCCTGCCCGATGCGGATCGAGTCATGGATTATGCCAGCAGACCTGTTGGTCTTGAGACAGCGGGACTTTGATGTGGTTCTCGGGATGGACTGGCTGGCTCGATATTTTGCGACAATTAACTGTGCCGAGAGGACTGTCACTTTTTGAGAGCCAGGCCAGGAGGTGTGGATGTACCGGGGATGTCAGAGCGCTTTACTTTGCCTCTATGGTTTCGACTTCGCAAGAGCGAGACGGAATGATTCACTGAGGATGTGTAGCCTTTTTGGCTAGTGTTGTTGAGGGGCTTACGGTGGCACCGGGACTCGGGGATATTC
>CM054950.1:6421838-6446838 GCA_029168755.2 Tillandsia fasciculata
CATCGGAATTTGGTATCCTATGGAAGACTGGTATTGTTGCTCTCAGATGCCGATGGGCTGGATCAGTGGATGACCGGAAAAGCACGAGTGGTGCATGCTTCTATCTTGGCCATTGCCTTGTTGCATGGCACAGTAAAAAGCAGAATTGCATAGCACTCTCGACTGCCGAAGCGGAGTACATTTCTGCAGGAAGTTGTTCAACCCAATTGATTTGGATGAAAAGCGTGTTGAGCGATTTCCGGATTTCAACATCTTCGGTAACCATTTTATGTGACAACACTAGTGCTATTAACATTTCAAAAAACCCTGTGTTGCACTCTAGAACAAAACATATTGAACTTAGATATCATTTTCTTAGAGAGCTAGTTGAATCAAACATTCTTCAACTGTCATATATTTCAACTGAGGATCAATTAGCCGATATCTTAACAAAACCTTTGGATCAAAAACGTTTCATTCACTTGCGAAAAGCAATTGGCATGCTTTCCTTGAAATAAACTCTTTTGAAACCTTTGCTTAGATTAGGTTTTGTTTTTGTTCTTATTTTTGTTTTGTTCTTTATCTATGTTTTGTACATAGGATATTAATTGAGCATATATCTTAATTGACTTTAATTGCATCCTTTTATGCATTTAGAAATCTATTATGCATTTGATGTCATAATATTCCAATGTTGCAATGATCATTTACGTTAATTAAACCATCTTTTTGTGATCAAAGTCAATTTCTCTCTCATTGATCTCTTGGTATAGTCATTATCATATTTGATTGCTTAGTCGAGTATGAATTCGAGATCAATGGTTTGGTTGAATACTTTATATATTAAATAATTGATAGCCAATTGAGGGGGAGTCAATGAAATGTAAAATGCTCAAAAGATGTGGAAAGAGTTACATCCCAATGAGGAGTGTGAAAACTACCACCACATGGAGAAAATAAAGAAAAAGATACTCCATGAATGAAAAGCAAATTTTTGTTTGAAAATGTTGATGAAATTCATATTGAAATACTTGACTCAGTCGTATTTCATGGTTGGTATAAGGTGGGATTTTTTGTAAAAGATGCTCAAAGAGCCACTCCTTCAACAGATTGTCTAGATATATTATCTAACTTATCTGGGATTTCAAACATCTATTGATCTTGGTATTTCATTTTCTTTACTAAAATTGATGATTTGATAAAGGCATTACACATAGATCAGGATAGATGTAATTGAAGTTGTTCAACTTTAAGTGTTTTAACTTTCGTAAATTTTCGTTTCATTTTTGGATATTTTTGATAGATTTTGCATAATCTATTTCTTGTTGTATGAAACGATGTCTTTTGTTTAAAGTTGACATGGTAAAGTGCTTACATACTTTTTCTGGATTTTATTGAATTTTTCTAAATTTTCTGAAGAAAAAGTTGTAGCCGATCCGGATCGGGGTAAGTGATCCGGATCCCGAACGCAGGATTCTTCCTGCGGGTAGCCGATCCGGATCACATTCTCGATCCGATCCGGATCACGGCTAGGGTTTTATAAGAACAAAGAGATTTGATTTCTTTTACCCTAATCTTTTGTTTTCAAGCCTCTAGAGTTTCTCTCTCTAGATTTCTTGCTTCTTGGAGCTTCCAAACTCAAAGTTCTTCGGATTCAAGTAAGTTTTATTGATCAAAACTCGGTTTTTCACAGTTTTTATGGTTTTTTCATCAAACGTGAGTTGAAAAATTGGAACTTTTTCGTTTGTGAATGGTTTTTGATCAAATTTCTTTTGAAATAAGAACTCTGGGTCAATTAGTTTTGCTTTTATGCTGGGTTTTTTCCTGATAACGAGTTTTTAGGCTTCGATTTCTAAAAATTCGGTTTTAGGGCATAAAAGAGGAATTTTTGAAAATCATGGAATTGATCTATTTTTAAAATTCTTTTTGGAAAACTAATTTGATTCTTGGCTTCTCTACATGATTATGATTGTCTAGGTACAATTTTTCAAATTTTTCAAAATTGACGATTTTTCATATGTTCTTGAGTTGGTTTTCACAGGACACTTTCTTAAACTCAAAGCACAGACTCAATGGCATTCTCCTGGTTATTCTTGTTACTGGTCACAATGGTGCACGGGAGTCATCTGTTAAAAAGAACCAGATGTCTCAACTCGAGACAAACAACGAAGCCAAGGAAGACAGCTCAGATTACGATAAGAAGAATGGGACGAATTCTTCAAGGATGTTCAACGAAAATTGATGAGGAGGACAGGAAATTCACCAAAGGAAAAAGACTTATGAAATCTGCCTCAACAACCAGACAATATACAAGAAGAAAAATGTCCAAAGAAGTACGAGTCAGCATAGTGGGCCTCTCACCAGAGCACGCTCACTTTCTGGAATTCTGCAAACTGAATCTCCATGGACTGCAGGACCAGATGCACCATCTGCATCTACACAGCGTCCATCACACTCAAAGACACGGACAACTGAGACAGAGATTTTGGAATCGATTCGTCAGGAACAACAAGACTCTCTGCTAACAAGAAAGAATATCGAAAGAACTTCAGCAGATTTCCTCTGAACACAAGAAGATCAAGAAAAAGTACTCAAATTTAAGAATTTGCTTAAAGGGATTTTGAGCAAGCTGAGCTGTACTAGTTCAGATTCTTCAGACTGAGCAGCACCTTCTGTCATCTTGTCTACTTTAGTTCTTAGTTTTCAGGACGTTTTTCTCTCTTCTTTTAGTTAGTTTCAGTTTTGCATACTATTAGGACTTTATGTTTTTTACTCTCCTTACATATTGTAGCTCTTGCTACGTTTTGGCTTTGTTTGTGACAAAAAGGGGGAGAGAGTGAGAGAGAGAGAACTTTGAACAATGAATGATGTGAACAATGATGTGAATATGTGAATCAAGGTAAGTATGACTTCAACTCAACTTTGGTTTTTCTTTTGTGATTTGTGACATGCCTCTATACTAACTATTCGACTAACTATTTGGGCATGTAATATGACTAACAAGTTGATGTTGGACTAACATACTTTGACATTTGGTTTTCAACTGCTTAGAAGATATGTTGGTTTTTAACTATGATTCTTCACATATCTGAATTTTTCAAATGTCATGATGAGAATAAACTCTATCTCTGTATTTGGTTTTGTATGTTTCAATTCTTGAGGTATCTAACGAATTTGTTTGTCAAGAATGTTTCTGTGTGCAGAGATTACAGATGTCTAAGTCTAGAGTCTGTTCTAGGAGTTTATCTCATGTTTTAATTTCTGGAACTCTTTTGTAAATTTTTGTTGTATGGTGATAGCAACAAAAAATTCTTTTTGAATTTTCTTTGTGGATTTGTGTTTTGTCACGAAACCGCCAAAGGGGGAGATTGTTACGGAATTTGAGTTGGCGTATTTCGTGAATGTATTAAGTCTTGAAGATTGAAGATGAAGAAACTTTGGATCGTATACCTCAATCTCAAGAAAGAAGAATTCAAAAGGATCAGGTACGTTTAACTAAAGAATTTTGATGATCCGAATACTTCTTATAGTGTAGAAACACCTGGAAGAGGTTTTAATTGCTTAACATCAAAAACTGGACATGGGACATGTTCAGGATCCGGATCGTGGCTTTCAATCCGGATCCCGAAGGGTGTTTTTCATACACTGGTTCAATCCGGATCGCAGCACTCTCTGATCCGGATCCCGAACACTAGTTTTACCTGTGTGCTTCCTCGATCCGGATCAGGAATTGCAATCCGGATCCCGAACATGATGTTTGGTAAAACTGTATGAACGATCCGGATCGGGGACTACGATCCGGATCCCGAACAGGCAATTTTCTGGAAATCGTCTTCTGTGCTTCTGCAATCCGGATCGCCAAATCCAATCCGGATCGCCGTCGGTAAATCTTTCCAGAAAAGGCTGTTTTTGATCCGAATATTCTTCCTAGGGTTTCTAACCTATAAATAGCCCTTATTCATTTCTAGGGCATCCGCAATAGATCGGCTCATTAAGAAAAATAGCCGAAAAGAAAAAATCCACATATAGAGAAGAAAGGAAATCAATAGATTATTCTATGTTTCTTCATCTATATTGATTGATTTGATTCTAGGTTTTCCATACTCACATTTTGAGTAGAATCAAATCAATGAATACTTAGATGGTATTTCCGATCTATCTTTAATCTAAGTATTCGGCGGATCATCACCACCCAAACAAACAACGATTTACCCAAAATCGGCGCGTGGACTCGCGTGGCCTTGTGGATTCAAGGTGCAACCGCTCTCGTGGATTCGGAGCGAGGTACGTTCGTGGATTCGAAGCGTGCCATTGGGTGAAGACCGTGGATTCGGTTGGACGTCGTGGACTCGACGTTGGACGCTGTGGATTCAGCGTTGGGCGCGGATCGTGGATTCGAGAAGCGTCGTGGAGCGAGCGGAGAAGATCTACTAGGAGCGTATGGTAAAAGGTTGAGTCGTCTGTGAGTACGTTATATCACCTTGTACGTGTGTTAATTCTAGTGGATTTCGCCGTGTTATCGGTCCCGTGGTTTTTTACTCCGGTTTGGAGTTTTTCCACGTAAAAATCTTGCGTGTTCTTTTATTTTTCCGCATTGGGTTTTATTGCGCAATGATTTTTGAGTGTTTATTGTTTACACCTATTCACCCCCCTCTAGGTGTTTTTTCCCCTATTTAGATCCTTATTAACCTAAACCCAACAGTGGTACAGTACTTAGGGTTGAAACTCTTCAGGTGGAAACATCAATCGACCCTGCTGGGCATGATCCTCCCATTTTGGAGAAATCGATCAAAAATTTGATCGGTCTTGAGGTATCAAATGAGTATGCGTTAGCCTATAGTCGGGCCTTGAACTCTGAGTTCTTATCAGCTTCAGCAACTAGCACTTGTAGGGTTGCGATCTCTAATCATCTCAATTGCATATATTTCAGCTTCATCAGGATTAATCTCACTTTCGCTAAGACCATTCGGCTCCTCGTGTGTCGAACTCTCTTCGACTAAGGCAACGTTATTTTCTTTCGCCTTCCTCCAGTCTTTACCTCGGCTCCAATGTGGCTGACCTTCATTATTATTTTTACAAAATTGCTCGTATTGAGTAACCCGGACACCTAAAAAAAAAGATTGGCAAACTGCCGATCTTTGAAATGATCATGCGTCTTGAAGTGTAGTCCGTTGATGCCGATTTTTGTGAACTCGGACTCAGGCGTTCTTACGAAATATCGGTTCCTCATCATCTTGAAGCGGTTGAGGTATTCCTCAACTATTTCTCCAGCGTTCTGCTGATACGATGCTATATCGACAACTGACAACTCGGGCACAGCCCGATAGAACTGCTCGTGGAACTTAGCCTTTAACTCGTCCCAATCGCGGATCGAACTGTGGGGCAAGCTCGTGTACCACGAGAACGTCGTCTTCGTCAACGATATGTTGAACAGTCTCAGCTTCAAAAACGGGTCCGCGGTCGCTTCTCGACATTGGGCCGTGAACCGAGCGATATGCTCGACCGTGTTCTCAGTTTTCTCTCCCGAGAACTTATCAAACTTCGGCATCTTCCAGTTGGCTGGGTACAGGTGATCCGTATCTATATAGGCAGGATACGGTGACCTGAATACTGGCCGAATTGTCGGCCTGGTCTCTGTGCCGAAAGAGTTCCGAATAATCTCCTTTACCTGGGCAAGAATTTCGGCGAGCCCTACCTGAGGTAATGGGGATGCCGGCTGTGGTGGCGGCCCACGTTGGCCAACCTGGTTCTGAGGAATTCCCCCAATAGTTTTTTGGTTGATGGCCGATGTTCTGCCCTATCGGCCTTGCTCCCGTCTGGTACGGGACTGCTTGCGGCTGCACTGACCCCAACGGCTGCGCCGCTTGATAAGTAGCCGCTGACAATACAACCCCTTGTGGTTGCACTGTCGATATTGCCGGCACCATCATGATCGATTGCGTCAGAAATGACTGGGTAGTGTGGAGGTGAACCTTCATTATATGGCTCATTTTAAACAAAGACCTGCCCAATTCGAGCCATGTTGTCATTCGAGGAAGATACTACAACCAACATTGAATCCAAGCAAGCGTCGTGCGCCTGGTTGCTTCTTTCGGGAGAGAATTATGTCCTCTCGAAAGATTCTAATGCTCTGGCCATTTGCCTGAGCATTTTTGGTAGGGGTTGTTGGCTATTTATGGATGGGTTAAAATAGGCCAAACTTCCTGCCCCGTGACAATAGGCGCAGGAGACTAATAAGTTGAGTTGGGTGAGCCCAATAATTTGAGTTGGGCTGCGGTCCACAATAGACCTAACGGCAAGAGGTCCAACAATAGACCTAGCGTCCAGGTGGGTTGAGTCCGGCCGAGACCCGTGGGCGTTGTGTATGCAAGTGAATTGGTTGCGTATTTCTAACAGCTCGAGCTTTTGGGATTAATAGTTAGCGCCAACGATATGACAGGGGCGGTTCCTGCAGTGCCGACCTCCCGCTGGTCTCCAAAATCTCCGATAGTGTCGGTGGCGGGGAATCCGTGTGTCCGACGCTACTAGACTGGTCGTTCCCTAAGGGTCTGGGAACGACTCTATTCCTGAGATTCAGACTATTGTCTTCTGACATTGTATCGGTAGATCTAAGGTAAAAGTTTACGTGAAAGTCCCACCGAGCGTGCCAAAAAGTTGTTGGGGCCGAAATGCGCTGCTGACCGTTGGTTTGGTCCAGTTCGCGATCGGCTCTGGGAATGACCCTCTTGATGTGATGCGCCGTGTGCCAAACAATTAGGCCGAGGAGGGATCCACTCGACCGAATTCTTCTCAATCGAACTCTTAATAAGGTTCGGCCTGGAGGAGCCGAACTGAGGCACATGTGTATTGATTAACATGGCTGAATCAGCCGATTCGCTTTGTATTGCTCGGAAAAAGATTACAAGTAGAACTACTCTTAGGAAAGGAGTAGGGAAAGCTGTAAATGCTGGTAGGAAAGTCTATCTACTCATGCCACTAATAACTAATTAAACCAACAATCAATTGAATTAAAAAAATTCGAAACAAATAAAATAAATTAAACAATCAAATTTAAATTTAATTTCAAAATATTCTTTTCTATAGAAACTAAATTTTACATTCCTATTTTTATTTTTTTATTTACTAAATATTTATATATTATTCCATATGTTTGCAATACTCGTGAATTTTGAATTTGAAGTTTAAATAAAGAAATTGATATAACTTGAAAAGCGAATAGTAACCCTAAATATTTCAAAAGTATTCCTGTGAAAGTGCCTAATTTAATCGATCTACATCAAAATCTGGCGATGCAAATACTCTATTCGAACGGTTTCGTCGAACTGAACGACCTGGCATCATCCGTTTTCATGTTCAATGAGCGAAAGTCATCAAAAAGCGTGCCGGACAGTAATCATTACTGAAGAAGATGATAATGTGACTTATTGAGACCGAAACTTGAAAAAGTAAAATCGATACTTGATAGGTCTCGTCGAGTCGAACGTCGTAGCGAAGTCCGTTTTTATGTCTGGCGACCCTAATGCCTCGAAAAATATGAAGAATGGTAAAAAATTAATATATTTACATAAAATTCCCTATATTTTATACACGATTTTCTACGAAACTTCATGTGGAGGGACTTCTCCACGATTCTCTTCTACAGTGAAGGATTCATGTCAAAATATATATTATAGAGGGACTTTATAGCATTTTGTTACAATATTATATAAAGCAACCAAAGGGTTTGCTTTTCGCAAACCCTAGCCGCACACCCTTGTGGAACTGTAGCCACTTCCCCACGTTCCCTCTATTCTCTGCCATCACCCCGAGCCAAGCCACCACCGCACGTCGCCTGTGATCCCTGAAAAAGAGAGAAGGTGATCAACACCTTGGTTTTCCTCAGGCTAGGAAGGAGGGAGAAGGCATCAAACCCAATCCTATGGCCTTAGGAACACCCCGCGACCACTAGCACCCTCAGGAGACCACGCCTGAGAAGCCTGACCACCTACCATGGCCGCTCGACACCAGAAAAGAAGACTTTCTTCTTCTTCTTCTTCCTCGGATCTGTGGTAACCCATCTCTCTCTCTTTCTCTCTGTTCTTTGCACCCAAAGATCCCACATGCCTCCTCACCTCCCGAGGATGCCCACTGTGTAGTCCTGTTGCCAGAATCCCCACGGTTTGCCGACATGAGCAAAGAGCTCATCGAAACCCTATTATTGGCCGGAGCTTTATGCGCGCTTCATCTGACGGCTGGGGAAGAGATCTAAAATATTGATCTTCTTCCGCTAACCTCCTGTAAGTCCCCCATGAAGTTTGAGAGGCTCTAGTGCGGCGGATCACTGAGAAAAGGAAACCCTAGTTTTCCCTTTCTTGATCTTGGTCGAGCTTCGCCTCCAGCCGCCACCGGCCAACCCCCCAACTAGCTTCATCTCGACCAGAGAAACCTACCTATATCCTTGCATGGATCAGAGAGCCCCTACTTAGCTTCCTCTCCATTGTTGCTCTTGGTTGGTTGCAAGAAGTGGTCGTCAGTCATCCATTGTTCCCCGACGTCAGCATCGTACCTGGTTGAGCTCCTGCTACCCCCAGGGACCACCTCTAGCTACTGGTTGCCTTAGTTGCACCTTAGAACCCGAGTTCTTGCAAGCTCGGCCTGGTAGTGCTCTTGGATACCTTCCCTTGACCGAGGTTGCTCCAACTATTGTTCCGGCAGCCTCACAGCACCCCGAATGTGAGCCTCTGAACCCCCTCAACCTCCTGAGCTTGATGCTCATCTCATATCTGAGTTTGGTTGAGTACTGTGATCATAATTCCAACTTAAGCTTTATTTGCTTAGTGTAAGATGACCCATTGCTGTTCTTGGACTCCGTGCTACTTCCAAACAGCGAGCACGGATTCCAGTATGTCAAGGCCCATCTACTGGTGCTCTCAGATCAACCTGAAAGCTTTTACATTTATGTTAGGAGCTTAAATACCAATAAAGGTAAAGTTTTTATGCAAAAATGGTAAACCCTAGGGGTCTAATTGCAATTGTAGCTTTATGTACCATCTTGGAAAGCATCTATATGATCTCTGAACTTTTCGTTCGAAGTCCGACGACTTTCGTTAAGCGAAAATTGAGTCCCGAACCGTAAATTGGCAAAATCGTCGGTTTATCGGCGTTCCGACACAAATTACGCAATTCGAGAAACTTATATGATAAGTTATCACTGTCAGGTGTTCTTGGCTGTTTCCGACATTGTCTTGGCTGGCCCAGTGACTTCAGTTTAGCATTGGCGGCCTCCGGAGCCGAAGTCGGGTATCTGGAAGTGGATTTCAGTAATTATGACACTGATTGAGCACAGAATTGCACAGAGTCAAATATTATTATATACAAGAAAATGGCCCGGCCTGGCCAATCCTAAGTACAGTGCAACTATACAAAACTAGTAATGTGGTGGTCTACCTCTACCAAAATATCACTGAGCAGGAGCTGTTATCTATAGTGAAATCTCCTTACCTTAATCTGAAGCCGGTACGGAAGGTCCTGAAAAGTAGACCACAAATGGACGTGAGAACTACAAAACAGTAGTTCCCAATGGGTACGGTTGGCGATAACCACGACCTACCCACTAGGTCATTAGAGACAAGATAGAAAAACTACAACTATAAGCGAGTTACAGAACATAACAGATAAAAATAAAACAATACACTATGCTATCATGCCTCTACACTAATCCCTAACAACTCTACCCCAAAACCTACAAGGACTCACTAACCACCTACGGTACATTAGACCCAATCCTAAACCGACCATCTAAACATCTCGGTCAAGCCTACGCCGCCTATAAATAGGCCACTGTCAATTTCTCCCTATTGTCCGGTTTGCACATTGCTTGTAGTGTCCCAGTTTTTCCCCTGTTTGGGGTGTGGAACACCTAGTGTTGGTGTGTTGGGCCCCAACATGTCAAAGGGATGTGTTGTTTGGACTTAGAGTGGATTTGGAAGCAAGCCTGACCTTCGGCTGACTTTGCCGAATTTTAGGAATGGAATCAGGCTAAACGGAGGCCGTATTTGGATTCAGCGCGGAAAAACGCTTGGAAACGGCTATTTACTTATTTAATTTGGAGTCCGGATGCCCAAAAACGGACCCCCGGAAGTTTTCTGTGCAAAATGGTGCATGGGGGGACCTGTGGACCGGCCGGGGACACGTGGCGCCTCCTTATTGGGCCGGCGCGCCACTCTCGGTCCACGGAATGGACCGCCGGTGCACGGTGCACCGGCGGGCCACGTGGCGGGCACCAGTTGGTCCGGTCCAGGGCGCGCGGCGCACGGGAGGGTGCGCGGGCAGCGCGGGCAGGTGTGGGGTGGAGCGCGGTGCACGGTGCACCGGGGCGCGCCACGTGGCGGCCCCGGGTTGGACGGCGCAGGTGCGCGCGGTGCACCCGCAGGCGCGCGCCTGCGGCCGTACGCACGCACGGGCGCAGGCGCGCAGGCGGCGCGGCGGCGGCCGGCGGGCGTGACGGGCGGGAAACGCCCGCCACGTGGCGCCACGCCATTGGGTGGCGCCACCCACCCCGCCGCCCCGCAGGGGGGCACGTGGCCGCGCCCGGTTCACCGGGCGCGCTGTCCCCTGTGCGGGGGACACGTGTCGGACGCCCGAGCGGGTCGGACCAAAATTCGGTCCGACCCGGATCCCGTGTGGGATGGGCCGTGGGCTGGGCCGCACTGTAGCCGCCCGAAACTCCCTGGGCCGGGCTGCACTGTAGCAGCCCGAAAGTGACCCCTGCGCCCGAAAGTGGGGACACAGGGGTCATTTTCCCAAATGTTGGCTGGGCCTATAAATAGGCCCCCTCCCCTCTCTTCTTGGGCTTTTTCCGAGAGAAAGAGAGAGAACCAGGGAGAGGTCTGAGAAGAGAAGTTTTTCCTCTCACATTTTTCTACCTCGTGGTGCGTTCCCAGATTTTTGGGAAGATCGACAGCGGCGTTCCGGATTTTACAGTGTGCCTCGGTTTTCCCCCATTTCGGCCCGTTATCGTCGCATTTCAGTCCGAGGAGTCCCCTGCGCAGTACAGGAGTCCGATTTCGACGATTTCTTCGCCAGTGTGTTCCTAAGAGGTAGGGCTTCGTTTTTCGTGTTGATGGTTTCCCTGGATTCCGATTCCTTGGCACGATTCCCGAGGTGATTTGACACCCCATTTTGCTGTTTGGATTTTTGGACAGCGGCGACTTCGACGAATTATTTCTCCGCGTAGGAATATCGGATCGGGGTGATTCAAGAGTCGATTTTGGGCGATTTTTCGCGAGGAACGCAACCGTGATTTTTCTGGGATTTTAGGAGCTCGGGACAGAGGTGAAAATTCCTCGTTTTGCGTGCTGATTTTAAAACAGCAAATGTGTGTTTGGAAATTGTTATATTTACACCTTGTACACTTGTGTGATGTTGTAGGATATTGTTGCAGCTGACGGTGTGTTTAGAGGACAGCGGGTATTTTCTGGGTACATTGTACACGCTTTTCGAGGTGGGTGGTTGCGTTGCCCTCTTTGTTGACCTGCACACTAGGAATAAAAGAGTTTCCCAACTATGCATGTGATAGATAACTTGTGATATATAAACCTATTGTATTTGGCCCCTGAATTAATTTAGTAGCTTCTATGTGAAATATCTGGGACAAGAAAATTGGACAATTGCTATATCGTGAACCGCATGCAAATTAGTAACCCAACAATATTTTTAAAATAGTTCTAAAATTATCCTTCACATGAAACTTAGTTCCTTTCTAAATGTTTTTAAAAGAGAACACTTGCATGCTCATTGGACATCTAGTTAGGCCACTATCTTACTGCAGCACTATATTATGGGACTTGACTTAGGAGAAAACATGTGTTATTGTTATTCTTCTCTATCGTTGCATGTTGCTCGAGTCTGATCGGGATTTTGAGATAGTGGTGTCTGAACCTTGAGTTGGGACAGTTGGGATTGTCTTAGGGGATTGTGGGGCATAGTGGCAACCGCGGATGATAGGCGGTTGACCAGATGTTTTTACCTTATCAGATTGGGGTCTATGGGTTCAGCGGTAACCGCGGATTTTGGGCGGTTGACCGGGTGTTATTATCACACCAGATTGGGGACCAGGATTGCATTAGTGGATGGAGTTTCCCACTTTTGAGTACTATCGCATCAGATTGGGTATTAGACTTCTCTAGTGGACGGTGTTTCCCACTTATTGATTACTGTTGCATCCGATCGGGATTTCATTAGTGGACGGAATTCCCACCTTGATCATAGTCTTGATCCAGTCCTGCTATTGTGAGACATTGGTTACAGAGAGGCTTGATACAGAGATACTTTACTCGTGTGGGTCGCTCCCCTCGAGTGCCACTCCGGAGTAGGCTTTTGACCGTGACGGTGCCGGTCAGTTGGTGAGTTGTGAGTGATGACACAGTTGGTGAGTTGTGAGTGATGACACAGTTGGTGAGTTGTGAGTGATGACAGAGCAGGCAGTGCCAGTATTTCCTGGCCCTCTGATTGGGTTTCTTTGGGCAGTCAGCTTTATGGTTGCATATATACAGTCATCTTTTGGCACTGCATTTAGAGGCATAGTAGTGGTAGTTTCCTTTCAGCAGTCTTTAGTGCATACCACTGTTCTTTCCTTTTTGCCTCTTTATTCCTAGTGGGTGCGTCAGCATCAGAGGTTTTACCCACTAGGGGAGGCTACTGGTTTATCTAGTAGTTCTCACCCCCATTGTTGTTTCTTGTTCTTTTTCCCCCTTTGTTTTGCAGAGTCGACTGTGGGAGCTGCTGGGCCTTCAGCGGCAGATCGAGGTAAGAGGATCGCCGACTAGCTAGATCGTCTACCCCGAGCGAGAGTTTAGCTAGACTTTTACTGTACTCCCCTTTTGTATCTCAGACTTTATTAGTTTACTTTTGGGTCTGGCTGTGGCCAGCTGGTTGTATTATTTATGGTGAGCTGGGAGTATATTGTACTTTCATTTCAGTTTACAGTTTATTTCAGTCTGAGATTACTGTTAGTTCTATTAGTTCAGCTCTGTTATGCTCTTCTATTGTATATTATCTATCTGAGCAGGTTACCAGCGCTTCGTGTACATGGAAAATTCTGTGTACACGGCGGATCTGTTGGCGGGCCCGGGTTCTGGTTACCCCCGGGGCGTGACAGATTAAGTTGGTATCAGAGCTTAGGGATAGGTCAGTTGGGACTTAGGAAACCCTAGGCTTTTGGCAGACTCTAGGATGATAGGGCGTGAGAGACGGGACATTTCGCGAAAGTCGTTGATTTATTTATTTGGCTCTTCCAGTGAGTGAAGAGGGATCGACATGGCCTATTTCTGGTGGACAATTATGTTGGCTGCAGACAACATAAAGTCACAGAAATAGGGGGATGTCTTTGACTTTCGCTAGATTGGGTCGTGTGGGGTTTTATTACTGATTTGTGGTTTTTTTTTTTGTGACAGTATGTCGCCCCGTCGTCGTTGTTCCGCCGGGGGTATCCCCACCCCTTCTGAGGAGCCCGAGCAGGCGGTATCTACAGAGCTGGGGGAACTGCGGGCCTTGGTGACCCATTTAGTGGCGAGGAGCTTTCGACAGGACCAGCGCCTGGAGCAGCTACTGGCGCAGAGAGGTGATTCGGCAGTCGGAGAGAGGGCTAGGGCTTCGGAGCAGCGTTTTGAGAGGAAACGCCCAGCCCCGGATGTTGTTGGACAGGCCAGTTCTTCTAGACGGCCACGGTTTCGCGACAGGTGTGTTTTCTGTAGAGGACGACATCCCTCAGGTACCTGTGACTTGAGGCGGGGTCGATGCTTCCGATGTGGACAGTCTGGCCACGTTCGAGCTTCGTGCCCCCTTTCGACCTTAGTACCCCCTTCTTCAGCGTTGGCCCCTATCGCATCCCAGCAAGGATCTCAGCAGCAGCAGCAGACACGACCATTGCGGGCTCCCAGCGGTTGTATTTTCTGTGGAGGTCAGCATTTTCCCGGCACCTGCGACCAGCGGTGGGGTCGCTGCTATAGTTGTGGACAGCCTGGGCACATTCGGGTTGCGTGCCCCTCGGGGACGGCTACGGCACCTACTTTAGTGTCCGTCCCTACTACTTCTCAGCTACGACCGGGAGCTTCACCGACAGGTCTCCAGGCAGACCGAGTTTCGCCTCTACGCCCTTCTGGTGAGAGACAGCCGTTGTTGAGCGGTCAGGATAGCTTAGCGCAGGCGGGGGATTCTACTACGGCTGACCGTGTGGTGGCAGGTATGGTCTATTTCTGGCATTTGGATTCATATCTTTTGTTACTGGAGCTTCGCATTCTTTCATTAGTAGATCATTTGCATCATTACATGGGTTAGAGATAGGACCTTTGCCACGTGCACGAGAGGTTCAGATTCCCGGTCACACTTTGCACGTGAAGGAGTGTTGTTGGTCCTGCCCGATGCGGATCGAGTCCTGGATTATGCCAGCAGACCTGTTGGTCTTGAGACAGCTGCGGGACTTTGATGTGGTTCTCGGGATGGACTGGCTGGCTCGATATTTTGCGACAATTAACTGTGCCGAGAGGACTGTCACTTTTAGAGAGCCAGGCCAGGAGGTGTGGATGTACCGGGGATGTCAGAGTGCTTTCTTTGCCTCTATGGTTTCGACTTCCCGAGCGAGGCGGATGATTCACCGAGGATGTGTAGCCTTTTTGGCTAGTGTTGTTGAGGGGCCTACGGCGGCACCGGGACTCGGGGATATTCCTATCGTCCGCGAGTTTTCGGATGTGTTTCCACCTGAGCTGACTTGTATGCCGCCCGACAGAGAGATCGAGTTTGTGATTGACGTAGTTCCAGGAACTGCGCCAATCTCTAAGGCTCCTTATCGGATGGCACCAGCTGAGCTGAGAGAGCTTAAAGCACAGTTGCAAGATTTGATGGACAAGGATTTTATTAGACCCAGTGTGTCGCCCTGGGGAGCGCCGGTGCTATTCGTGAAAAAGAAAGATGGGTCACTTAGACTGTGTGTGGACTATAGGGAGCTGAATAAAGTGACCATCAAGAACAAGTACCCTCTGCCGCGCATCGACGATCTCTTTGATCAGCTGCAAGGGTCTTGTGTCTTTTCCAAGATTGATCTACAGTCTGGTTACCACCAATTAAAGGTGAAGGCCGAGGATATTCCTAAGACTGCTTTCAGATCACGGTACGGGCATTATGAGTTTACAGTTATGCCATTTGGATTGACTAATGCCCCTGCCGCCTTTATGGACTTGATGAACAGGATATTTCGGCCATTTCTGGATCGATTTGTGGTGGTGTTCATAGATGATATCCTGGTTTACTCCCGGAGCGAGGCCGAGCATGAGGAGCACTTGAGGACTGTGCTACAACTTCTACGGGAGAAGAAGTTGTACGCCAAGCTGACAAAGTGTGAGTTTTGGATTCGGGAGGTAGCTTTCTTGGGCCATGTGATTTCCGCCGCCGGTGTAGCTGTAGACCCGGCGAAGATTGAGGCAGTTCGTGATTGGCCCCGACCGACGACTGTATCAGAGGTGCGCAGCTTCATGGGATTAGCTGGTTATTATCGTCGGTTTGTGGAAGGCTTTGCGAAGCTTTCCACACCCCTCACTCGGTTGACGCGAAAAGGGGTTAAGTTTATCTGGAGTGAGGACTGCCAGAAGAGCTTCGAGGAGCTGAAGGACAGACTGATGACTGCTCCTATCCTTTCCCTCCCTGTTATGGGGAAAGGATATGTGATCTACAGTGACGCATCGCACAGTGGACTGGGTTGCGTGTTGATGCAGGATGGGAGGGTAATTGCTTATGCATCGAGACAGCTCAAGGATTACGAGAAGAATTACCCTACCCACGACTTAGAGCTCGCTGCCGTGGTGTTTGCACTGAAGCTTTGGCGCCATTACCTGTACGGGGAGCATTGTGAGATCTACACCGACCACAAGAGTTTAAAGTATCTGTTCACCCAGAAGGAGCTGAACTTGAGGCAGCGCAGGTGGTTAGAGCTATTAAAGGATTATGATGTGGACATCCTTTACCACCCAGGAAAGGCTAACGTGGTCGCTGATGCTTTGAGCCGGAGAGCAGTTCAGAGTTTGTCTATGTTGATCACAGACCAGGCGCCCCTATTGGAGGAGATGAGACGGCTCGAGATAGAGGTTGTGTCCCCTGGGGTCTCTGCTAGACTGACGTCATTAGTCGTGCAGCCCACTCTGCTAGACAGGATCAGGGAAAACAGAGTGAGGACCCCCACTTGACCAGGATTCGAGATCAGCTTCCGAGTGATCAGTCAGGGGACTTTACAGTGGATGCTGCGGGAGTACTGAGGTACAGGGACCGAGCATGTGTGCCAGTGGATGCTGAGATCAGAGAGCAGATATTGAGAGAGGCCCATTATACACCTTATACCCTTCATCCTGGGGGGACTAAGATGTATAAGGACCTCAAGGCACATTTTTGGTGGAATGGCATGAAGAGGGATGTCGGGAGATTTGTGGCCCAGTGTTTGACTTGTCAGCAAGTAAAAGCTGAGCATCGGGTGCCAGCTGGCAAGTTACAAAGTCTCCCAATCCCTGAGTGGAAATGGGACCACATTACCATGGACTTCGTGGTCGGATTGCCGAGGGCACAGGGCGGAGCAGATGCTATCTGGGTAGTGGTGGATCGACTTACCAAGTCAGCGCACTTCTTGCCTATGCAGACTACTTGACCACTCGATCGGCTAGCCCAGTTATACCTTGATGAGATTGTGAGGTTGCATGGAGTACCCGCCTCCATTGTGTCAGATAGAGATCCGAGGTTTGCCTCGCGTTTTTGGGGGAGTTTGCAGACTGCGATGGGGACTCAGCTCAGATTCAGTACAGCTTTTCATCCTCAGACTGATGGGCAGTCAGAGCGGACCATACAGATCTTGGAGGACATGCTGAGGGCTTGCGTCTTGGATTTCGGCGGAGGTTGGATTCGGCACTTATCCTTGGTTGAGTTTGCGTACAACAACAGCTTTCAAGCGAGCATACAGATGGCTCCGTTTGAAGCGTTGTATGGACGCAAGTGCCGATCACCACTTTATTGGAGTGACGTAGGCGAGAGACGGACCTTGGGGCCAGATATACTGCTAGAGGCAGAGGAGAAGGTCCGGGTGATTCGACAGCATCTTCAGACCGCTCAGAGCCGACAGAGGAGCTATGCTGATGTTCGGCGCCGAGACTTAGAGTTTCAGGTTGGAGATCATGTATTTTTGAAAGTCTCGCCGTCCAAGGGGATCAGGAGGTTCGGCATTCGCGGGAAACTCAGCCCCCGATACATTGGACCATTCGAGGTGTTGGAGCGTATCGGGCCTGTTGCTTATCGACTTGCACTTCCCCCGAGACTGGCTGGTGTCCACGATGTTTTCCATGTTTCCACCCTGAGGAGGTACGTCTTCGACCCGTCGCACGTCATCGACTTTGCACCCCTCGAGATCAGCGAGGATTTGAGATATGAGGAGCGCCCAGTACGGATTCTTGATCGGGAGGTGAAAGAATTGCGCAATCGGACCATCCCCTATGTGAAGATCCTTTGGAGCAACCATGATGAGCGCGAGGCGACGTGGGAGCCTGAGTCAGAGATGATGGACGCCTACCCCTACTTGTTCGAGGCTCTGGATTGAGGTATGATTTTAGTTTCGAGGACGAAACTTTTGTTAGTGGGGGAGGATGTAGTGTCCCAGTTTTTCCCCTGTTTGGGGTGTGGAACACCTAGTGTTGGTGTGTTGGGCCCCAACATGTCAAAGGGATGTGTTGTTTGGACTTAGAGTGGATTTGGAAGCAAGCCTGACCTTCGGCTGACTTTGCCGAATTTTAGGAATGGAATCAGGCTAAACGGAGGCCGTATTTGGATTCAGCACGGAAAAACGCTTGAAAACGGCTATTTACTTATTTAATTTGGAGTCCGGATGCCCAAAAACGGACCCCCGGAAGTTTTCTGTGCAAAATGGTGCATGGGGGGACCTGTGGACCGGCCGGGGACACGTGGCGCCTCCTTATTGGGCCGGCGCGCCACTCTCGGTCCACGGAATGGACCGCCGGTGCACGGTGCACCGGCGGGCCACGTGGCGGGCACCAGTTGGTCCGGTCCAGGGCGCGCGGCGCACGGGAGGGTGCGCGGGCAGCGCGGGCAGGCCGGGCAGGCGTGGGGTGGAGCGCGGTGCACGGTGCACCGGGGCGCGCCACGTGGCGGCCCCGGGTTGGACGGCGCAGGTGCGCGCGGTGCACCCGCAGGCGCGCGCCTGCGGCCGTACGCACGCGCGGGCGCAGGCGCGCAGGCGGCGCGGCAGCGGCGGCCGGCGGGCGTGACGGGCGGGAAACGCCCGCCACGTGGCGCCACGCCATTGGGGGCGCCACCCACCCCGCCGCCCCGCAGGGGGGCACGTGGCCGCGCCCGGTTCGCCGGGCGCGCTGTCCCCTGTGCGGGGGACACGTGTCGGACGCCCGAGCGGGTCGGACCAAAATTCGGTCCGACCCGGATCCCGTGTGGGATGGGCCGTGGGCTGGGCCGCACTGTAGCCGCCCGAAACTCCCTGGGCCGGGCTGCACTGTAGCAGCCCGAAAGTGACCCCTGCGCCCGAAAGTGGGGACACAGGGGTCATTTTCCCAAATGTTGGCTGGGCCTATAAATAGGCCCCCTCCCCTCTCTTCTTGGGCTTTTTCCGAGAGAAAGAGAGAGAACCAGGGAGAGGTCTGAGAAGAGAAGTTTTTCCTCTCACATTTTTCTACCTCGTGGTGCGTTCCCAGATTTTTGGGAAGATCGACAGCGGCGTTCCGGATTTTACAGTGTGCCTCGGTTTTCCCCCATTTCGGCCCGTTATCGTCGCATTTCAGTCCGAGGAGTCCCCTGCGCAGTACAGGAGTCCGATTTCGACGATTTCTTCGCCAGTGTGTTCCTAAGAGGTAGGGCTTCGTTTTTCGTGTTGATGGTTTCCCTGGATTCCGATTCCTTGGCACGATTCCCGAGGTGATTTGACACCCCATTTTGCTGTTTGGATTTTTGGACAGCGGCGACTTCGACGAATTATTTCTCCGCGTAGGAATATCGGATCGGGGTGATTCAAGAGTCGATTTTGGGCGATTTTTCGCGAGGAACGCAACCGTGATTTTTCTGGGATTTTAGGAGCTCGGGACAGAGGTGAAAATTCCTCGTTTTGCGTGCTGATTTTAAAACAGCAAATGTGTGTTTGGAAATTGTTATATTTACACCTTGTACACTTGTGTGATGTTGTAGGATATTGTTGCAGCTGACGGTGTGTTTAGAGGACAGCGGGTATTTTCTGGGTACATTGTACACGCTTTTCGAGGTGGGTGGTTGCGTTGCCCTCTTTGTTGACCTGCACACTAGGAATAAAAGAGTTTCCCAACTATGCATGTGATAGATAACTTGTGATATATAAACCTATTGTATTTGGCCCCTGAATTAATTTAGTAGCTTCTATGTGAAATATCTGGGACAAGAAAATTGGACAATTGCTATATCGTGAACCGCATGCAAATTAGTAACCCAACAATATTTTTAAAATAGTTCTAAAATTATCCTTCACATGAAACTTAGTTCCTTTCTAAATGTTTTTAAAAGAGAACACTTGCATGCTCATTGGACATCTAGTTAGGCCACTATCTTACTGCAGCACTATATTATGGGACTTGACTTAGGAGAAAACATGTGTTATTGTTATTCTTCTCTATCGTTGCATGTTGCTCGAGTCTGATCGGGATTTTGAGATAGTGGTGTCTGAACCTTGAGTTGGGACAGTTGGGATTGTCTTAGGGGATTGTGGGGCATAGTGGCAACCGCGGATGATAGGCGGTTGACCAGATGTTTTTACCTTATCAGATTGGGGTCTATGGGTTCAGCGGTAACCGCGGATTTTGGGCGGTTGACCGGGTGTTATTATCACACCAGATTGGGGACCAGGATTGCATTAGTGGATGGAGTTTCCCACTTTTGAGTACTATCGCATCAGATTGGGTATTAGACTTCTCTAGTGGACGGTGTTTCCCACTTATTGATTACTGTTGCATCCGATCGGGATTTCATTAGTGGACGGAATTCCCACCTTGATCATAGTCTTGATCCAGTCCTGCTATTGTGAGACATTGGTTACAGAGAGGCTTGATACAGAGATACTTTACTCGTGTGGGTCGCTCCCCTCGAGTGCCACTCCGGAGTAGGCTTTTGACCGTGACGGTGCCGGTCAGTTGGTGAGTTGTGAGTGATGACACAGTTGGTGAGTTGTGAGTGATGACACAGTTGGTGAGTTGTGAGTGATGACAGAGCAGGCAGTGCCAGTATTTCCTGGCCCTCTGATTGGGTTTCTTTGGGCAGTCAGCTTTATGGTTGCATATATACAGTCATCTTTTGGCACTGCATTTAGAGGCATAGTAGTGGTAGTTTCCTTTCAGCAGTCTTTAGTGCATACCACTGTTCTTTCCTTTTTGCCTCTTTATTCCTAGTGGGTGCGTCAGCATCAGAGGTTTTACCCACTAGGGGAGGCTACTGGTTTATCTAGTAGTTCTCACCCCCATTGTTGTTTCTGGTTCTTTTTCCCCCTTTGTTTTGCAGAGTCGACTGTGGGATCTGCTGGGCCTTCAGCGGCAGATCGAGGTAAGAGGATCGCCGACTAGCTAGATCGTCTACCCCGAGCGAGAGTTTAGCTAGACTTTTACTGTACTCCCCTTTTGTATCTCAGACTTTATTAGTTTACTTTTGGGTCTGGCTGTGGCCAGCTGGTTGTATTATTTATGGTGAGCTGGGAGTATATTGTACTTTCATTTCAGTTTACAGTTTATTTCAGTCTGAGATTACTGTTAGTTCTATTAGTTCAGCTCTGTTATGCTCTTCTATTGTATATTATCTATCTGAGCAGGTTACCAGCGCTTCGTGTACATGGAAAATTCTGTGTACACGGCGGATCTGTTGGCGGGCCCGGGTTCTGGTTACCCCCGGGGCGTGACATTGCTGGTGGTCCGTCAACAGTAGACATCAACCTACCTCCTAACTCCCATCATCCGGCCCCTATGCTGATAAGTCTCTCACAAAACTCGATGTGACATACAAGCTATGATCAAACGGTGATTCCTCTGATCACCAACAACACAAAACACAAACCCCAAGGTCAAATCACGCATCCCCAATATGAAAGTACCGCACGTCTCGAAACCTGTGCCCCAAGCACACCCAACCACGCACACTGGCCCCTCGGCCCACTTATCGACCACCAAACGCCACCATAACGATATAATATCATATATATCTTTATGACGTAGCACATATATCATAATCTCAACCCTATCTAATTCTATAAACCAATCCACACAAACTAGTAGAGCTAGCTGGTCCCGTCTACTAAATCCCACTAAGACATTAATCCCCCTAGATTAGCAACACGGATCGCCTGATAATAAGAAATAAAATCCAATCATGCCGTATATAGTATCTACCCGGTAATCGTGCGATCCAAAAACCCACATAAGCTTCCTAGTAATAAAATAATATTATTTCTAGTCCTCTGGTCTAAACAGCCCAAACACAGATAAATCAGGCATTTTCTACAGATAAAAATAATAATAAAATAGACAATTTCTACATCTAACATGCAGACATAATCAGTAATCCGCCATTCTCGGCGACACAGAACCCACTTGGATTGCAACTCCTAGCAGAACTTGCTCGGGGGAAAGATTGCACGCCCAACGTGATCACCACGCGCGAACGACACAACCCGAAAAATCCGGTGGCACCCTGCACAGCAAATGCGATACAGAAAATCTCGGCCCTAACAGTTAAAAGGTACATAGTTCAAAATCCAAAACTCTAACGAACTAAACCTAAACAACCCAAAACTATACCGAAAAACACAACAAATAATAATAAAAAAAATTAGAACCCACCTCAAGGTCGACACGCAGTCGAATCTCGCGTGCACGCGCCCGTGCTCGAATCCTCAGGTTGAACGGCGTGTTCCACGACACTCCCCACATGCGCACAACCTTCCACTCCCTCTTCCTCGGGCTTTGTTTCTCTCTAAAACCCTCGGACATGAGTAGAAGAAGAAAAAAGAGAAAGAAGAAAGTCTCAGCGCGTTAATTAGGCCAAAAGGGGTAATTCGGGCGTCCGAAACACCCAGTTTGGGTCACCCAGAAGCACAAAAAGCGTCCGAACCATTCGGGTTGCTACAGTGTCGCGAACAGGAGCCCGCTCACGCATCCGCGACCAACCTAGAGCCGCCACGCGTCGTGACGCACATCGTGTCGCGCGCCTAGGCCCAATCGGGCAATACCACTTGGATTCCCCACGCCTGCACGGACGCCACCCGCATCACTCTGCTTCCTTGCACGCTCGCTAGCCCGCCTCGGTCACCGAACCGCCTCGTAGACCGCACCCACCGCCGCCTTTCTCTCTCTAAAGCCTCCTAAAATGCACCCGAGCTCATTTTTTGCACTGATTTGCACTAAAAAGGTTTCGGTTCGGTCTAGCACTTCCCCAATGTGCTGACTAACCAATCGCACTGTGATTTTGCAATTTGCAAAAGTTTAGTATCTCACAAGAAGTGCTGACCGACCAACCACATTGTGACTTTGCAATTTGCAAAAGTTCAGTATTTCACACCTCCAATGTCCTCAGTCGCGTATGAATTCGCGGCTGACCAGCTCAATTATGCTTCAAGAGGGAGCTCCGCAACACGACAGCATTGGGGCTTATCGAGACAGGGTCGCCGGAGCCTAGAGAGGTCGATGGCGTTGGTCAGGGGTGGCGCGGCCGTGGGTTGAGGCCTCGGGTCACCAGTTTTAAGAGAGAAAAAAAGAGATAGATGGAGGGATAGACCTGGTGGAGGCTTTTTCGACGGCTAAGGGCTTCGATGGCTAGAGGTAGGTGGCAGCGCAGATGGGGGAGGGCTCAGGCTGCTAGGGTAGCGAGAGGGAGGGGGGAATGAGTTGTATACAGCGAGGGAAACCCTAGGTTCCAATATATGGTTTTCAACCAATTTGCAAATTAACCCTTCGAACACTATTATTTCTATTCCAACCCCTCACAATATATACAAAATGCACAGAGACCCCTCCACGTGTGATTTCACGTAATTCCACACATAAAATGTCATGCTTTTCTTAATAAAACTAACTTGAAATTTTGACCATTTATCGTATTTCATATTTTTTGGTGGTTTCGATGCACTGAATCCAAAAACGGAGCTTATCACGACTTCCGACATTGTTGAACCAATAAAGTAGTGATTTTGTTTCAGCTGAAACAATCCCTATTTTGCGAAATCAGCCTCCTCTCTCTCGATCTCAAAATTTGAATACAAATATAAAAATTCAAATTTCAAATTGAATTTAATTTCATCAAAATAAAGTTTCAGTTATTACAATAAAATAGTTGAAAAACTATTTCAGAATGGAAGAATGAGTCCCAAAAGTAATTTTATATAGTTATAATTAAAACACTATTAATTATGAAAATAAAATCAGATGAGAAAAAAGCAATATAAATTTTAAAATTAAACGAAAAGAGTTGGACACCACGTACAAAAATAACTTTTAAGTAGTTAAATATATAAAAATTGGACCAAATTATATCTTTTTTTAAAGAGTTTGAAGATAATGTATATTATAAAAATCAATTCGTAATATATTTTTTATTTTTGCAGTAGTGATCATTCCGCTTATGAAAAAAAAAAACTATTGATTATTTAAGATTTACGCTTAATGCATATTTATCTTCTTCAAGAAAGTCTTTCAAGTCTTGAGCTTTTACTTCAACAAATTGATTTTTTAAGTCTAGCTAGTATACTCTCGAGTATGATCGCCTTCGTACTTATAAGTCATTTTTGATGATAGGGCTTCTGAATTGACGATCTATACCGTTATATATGGTTTAGAGAATTTGAAAGTTCTAGAAATCAAATTTCATAATTTTTCGATGTTATTTACCTTACGATCGAAAGATATCAAAATTGACAATTTTTAACAGTCGGTATAGAATACTTGCTAGTTTAACAATATAAAAGAATTGGAATTAGTTGAATTTTGGCTAAGTTGCATAAAAATATCTATTAGTTTTGTGTATTAGTAAAAGTGGGCCACTTTTTTCGTTTTTACATATTCGGTCTGAATTTTCAAGAAACTGACCAAAATACCCTTATTCTTTTTTCTCTCTCTTTATTTTTTCTCGTTCTTTTTTTCTCCGCTCAAGGTTCGTCTTCCTCCTCTTCTCCTTCCCGACCCCGTCACCTCGCTCCCACGCTCTACGCAACGTCCAAGTCGTCGCCGCCATGGACCTTATTGAAGCGCCATTTCTCGACGTCGCGCTAGCGCCCATGCCCACCCCCACGTCCACACTTATCTGATGGGCACAACGTCACAGGCGCGGGCACAGGCATGGCGCGAGCGAGCACGGCTTCGAGCGGCGGTACCCCGACAAGGGTTTATGGCAGTGGCGAGGGCGGCGACGGAGGAAAAAGATTTAGAAAGTAGAAAAAAAATAAAAGAAAAAAAAAATTCTCTTGAGATGATCATTATATATCGTCGCTACTATAAAAAAGATCAAGAACCAGAAAAAAAAGGAAGAAGAAGATAAAGTTGCATTATTTCATAAAAATCTTATACTGTTTTAGACGAAAATTACACTCTTTAAGACAAAAATTATATTTTTTGATATGAGAGTTACACTTTCTAATCGAAAATTGCACTCTTGGACTAAAGTTGGACTATTTCTCCTCCTTCTCATCGTCCTCCTTCCCCTTCGCTTCCTCGTGTTTCTTGTTCACCCATCCGAGACCGACGACGCATACGGTGAAGGTAGAGGAGAACGCAGCGACGCTGGAGAAGAGGGCGCCGGTGGTGGAGGCGGCTCACCTTGCCTCTGCCCATCAGGGGGTACACGGGCGGGAGGTGCGCGGGGGCGTGCGAGGATCCCCTATCTCTCCTCCACCGGACCCGCGCGCATCGGTGGGGGCTAGGGGAGCACCCCGCCTCGCCTCCACTTAATTAAGAAAATATTATTTTTTAATTAAATGGAACCCTCGTGCGCT
>CM054950.1:6451838-6567880 GCA_029168755.2 Tillandsia fasciculata
ATCTATAAAAAGAACCATATATATTTGATATCATATATGCTAAATTAAATTTAAAAATATCAAATTTTAGATGCACCCCCAATTTGTCACCTCATGGTTCAAAATATTTTATTTTTTCTATCTATATTTTAGTTTATTTTTATTTTATCATTCCATGATTAAAAAGTTGCATTTTTTTTATTTTGCCACACCCTGTGGTTTATTAAATTTTTTTAATTTACCATCCTAATTCATATAAAACTTTTTGGTAAAATAAAAATTAAGTCACAAAGAAAACTATCACATATCTAGAATTTAAAATAATATTAGATGGTTTTTTAATAATTGATTAAGCAGTTTATAATTTATATTCAAATTTTAAGTAAGATTTAATTTAGAGGTAAAATTTTGATTTAAAATATAGCACTTTTAACGGGCTCATATTAAATGTCTTTTAAAATTTTTTATACCACAAAGAATTTATAATTGGTTGTACAATTAAAATTTGAGTTTAATTTTTAATTTCAAACTAAAATCAAATTAAAAATTTGAAATGCCAAATATTTGAAATTTTAATATTGGCTAATTCTCTTAATAGTTAATTAAACAATTTATAACATACAATCAAAATTTAATTAATCTTAAATTCAATAATTTTTATAATTAATAAAACGAAGGATATAATTATAATGCCACATTGTTACCAACAAAGATGTGGAATGAGACGAAATCATCAAATTTATCCAAAAATATAATTAATAAAAAATATAAAAATTATTAAAATATTAGAAATTGTGAACCAACCAGTTCCAATGTTATTTTGCTTATTAAAGTCATATAAACATTACGTAAGTCTCAGTCCCGACGAGTTCATAAATATAAAAAATATTATATATATATTCTAAAAGAGTGTACATCCTATATCCCTATCCATCTAAGAATGAAAATATTATTTAGAAATAATCCCTCATTATATTCCCACCCTTAGATGATGGAGATGTGAGATGTATATTCCTTTGGAATGTGCATATAATATTGCTTCAAAAATATTTATTATGTGATGATCACATCATATTATTTATATCTAGTTAATTATATTTTATATATATATATATATATATATATATATATTAAAAATATTTTTTTATTTTTTGGGATGGAAGAGCCCGTAAGGTACCTGCTAACGTTGGAATGGACCTCGGGCGACCAACGCCGGCCGCCGCAAGTTACAACCGTTGATTATCGGTAGCTCTCCAATTGGACCAGCTTTGCATGTGTACCTACCCACAAACATGGGTAGGAACGTACCTCGAGCGACGAATGCCGCCGAAAATCACGATCGTTAATTATCTGCAGCTCACCAATCGGACGATACGAGTCATCCGCGCATCCTGCCGAGGTTTGTAGGATTATCAGCTTCGTCGGGCGCCATGCCATCATCTGTGGCGTCCCAAATAGTCCCATATCGAATGTGAATGAAATTGTGATTATATTTATATAAGACATAAACATTAATAATAATAATTGAATTTAAATATTTTGAGTTATGATTTGAATTTAATAAATTATTATGATTACAGTCTCACTATCATCGTCTTTTTTTTCCATTTCTTCTAATTAATTACGTGCGTGCTGATGTTCGCATATGCAAGGTTATCTATTAATTTGCACGTGGAAGGGCTTTTTTCTTTTTTTATGTATATATATATATATATATATATATATATATATATATATATATATATATATATATATATATATATGCGTGTGCTGACACAACACTCAATCTCCTGCTATTTCCCAACATACCCCCCTCCAGATTCGTTCACAATTTTCAAAATAACATTTAAACATAATCAATTAGTAAAACTACTCACGCCATAAATAAATATTATTAAATTAATCAAATTTAATAAAATTAATTAAAAATTAATATGCTAAATTATAAAAAATTCTTATGTAATATTTCGTTTTTTTACTTTGTTTTTATGTCTTTTAAAAGTCTACATTTTGTCATATCGTAATTACCGAATTGTCTTTAGGGGGCAACGGCGTTAACGGAGGAGATAAATTGACGAAAATATTCTTATCTTATATTAGAGAGAATGAGTTATAGCTTATTTTTCGCCATTCTTGAAGAGTATTTTGGGTATATCCAATAATATTTTTTAAAAAATTGACGGTTCACTCACGGAATGGTGACGGCGGGAATAAATATATATTTCGGTAATTACGAGGGGATAAAATATAGGCTTTTAAAAGACAGGAGGGCAAAGTAAAAAAGCGAGATATTACAGAGAGGTTTTCTGTAATTTAACCAAATTAATAAGATAAGAATTTAATCAGATATAATATTCTTGTATTTCTTTATTTTTTTGAATTCGTTCATTCTAGCTAACTTAACCGTTGTTTTGATTTCTTAATTACAATTAATAAAATATTTAATTAATTTTTTATTAGTAAAAAAAAAAAATGATGTGGGGGAGATAAGAGAAAGTAAGATAGAAAAGGAGAGGGAGAAAGATGAGGGACGTACGGTATAGAAACAAAAAAATAAAATAAAATTTCAAAAAATTTATGAAGGGGTAGAAAAATTTGCTATGTGACAAAAAAATACTGAGAATTCATATAGTTTAATTTAATTAATACATAATATATTAAATTTATTATCTACCACGACACTATCAGTATATTTATATATAGATATAAATTTGAATTGAGTATTCATATTTTTAAAAGCTCATCAAGATATTGATATTTGTGAGTTTTTAATCTTTCGATAAAAATTTATTATTAGATATGTCTCGAATTCTAGAACCGAAAATTTTTTAAACTGGTTATCGCATTAAGTTAAGTTTAGATTATGCCTAATCTTATTAAGATTATTTTTAATCTTAGTGAATTCGTATTTTTATTTGTATTAAGATTTAGCCACTATTATAAATATACCATTATAACATTGATTTGGTGCGACGTAGGGATGTCAACGGATCAAATTCGGGGCGGATTTTCAAAAATTCGAACCTGACTACATATCCGAAATCCGTATCCGAACCCGAATCCGACGGATTTTAAAAATCCATATCCAAATCTCACTACAATAAAATTAGATTATAATAACACATTTTTTGGACACTTTTATCCAAATATCTAATCTATATCCAAAATTAGGTTATAGAGATATATTTTTGAAACACTTTGTAATAATATGTCGCTATATACCCTAACGATTGCACATATAGCGGCACTTATAAAAAGTGTTGGTATTTTTACCAGCAGTATTTTTTTTTAGATTTTAGAGATACTTAAAAGTGTCGTTATAATATAATTTTACTGTAGTGTCCGAATTCGACCAAAAATTCAAAATCTGACCCCGAAAATCTAAACTCGAAACAATTATTTCTCTTTTTCTCTTGTTGGGGCCGAAAATGCCGGTCGTCGATCGGCCTCGAAGGATTCGTTTAACCCTCTGAGTGTGATGCGCCGCGTGCAATAGATCAAGCGATCGAGTCGAGTAGGGATCTGCTCGGCTGGGTTCTTCTCAGTCAACTCTTACGGCCGTTCGACTTAGATTAGCCGAAACGGGATGACGAGGTATAAAGGCTTAGCCTAGAATGGTCGAACCGGAATGTGAAGTAGAGATGTGGCACAAACAACCGGCTAAGGAACCGATTGCATAATTTGTATTGATAGAAGAGGGGATATAAGGAGGAGGAAGGGGATAGGGATTACAATTAATCTACTCCTAAGAAAAGCGGTAAAGATTACAATTAATCTACTCCTAGGGAAGAAGTAAAGATATGAAAAGCAGGGGGTGGTCTTGGCTTACGAGGTTGCAGGACCCCTTATTCTTCGATAATTCGGATATTTATACGCTTCCTGAACTATGTTTACAGGTGTCGATTTGAATAATCAGCGTGATTTGAAAAAATTTATTGGAAAATCCTTAACTAATTTTTAAATCGATTCTCCTTAATAGGATAGTAGTCGTTTTCCATATAGATTCATCCCTTAATCGTTGCGCCGAAGCGTGATCCTCGGCACTTTCCAATGCTCGGCGCTGCTTGCTCTTCAGGGATTTCATTGCGAGATCCGCGCCCCAAATCTCGTGCCTTTCTAGGGTCTTCCTTCTCCGGCTTGATCAGTCGAAGAGTGACTCTAACTTCGCCTTCTTTGTCTTTTGACTGAGGCGGTTTGATATCCTTCTTCGACCGAAATCGCCCCTGGATGAGGCGATAATTCTTCTCGCCGGCTGCTTCTCCTATCGGCTGATACCTTCAGCCGATGGTATGCATCGCCTGCTGTTTTTTCACGCGACTGAGATCGATCCGGATCTGGACGCAGATCCTCCTTCGGTTGACCTTTCCCTTTATCGGCTGATGTTCCCAGCCGACGGTATATACCACCTGTTGCTCCCTTAAGTGGCAAAAAATCTGATCTCAACACCTCTTTACAATATTTCAAAATATATTACATTAAATCTAAATTTTTAAAATATAAATTTAAATATAATATCAAATATTTATATACACATATATTATATAACGTAAAATCAATTCGGGTTTAGATCGGGTTCGGGTTCAGATCCGGTACAGTCAAAATCCATATCCAAATTCAAATCCGTCGGGTTTTCGTTTTTTTATATCTGTATCCGAATCCATATCCGTTTAACATCGGATAAATCTATTTTGTTCGGATTCGGCTTCGGATAAAATTTTGAGTTTTCGTACCTATTGACATCCCTAGTGCGACTGATGAAAAGGAGTATCAGTATATTTTGGGATTAAGATTTTATGAGAGAGAGATATTTTGTACACCACTTTAATTATAATGGAAGTCTTCGATCCATCTTTGCCTATGGACGTAGGCCAGTGGTCGAACTACGTAAATATTGTGCTTTATTTTTTTTCTCTATTTCTCGATTCTCTTTGGGTATTTTCGTGCCCAACGAACTAGATCTTTTCCGCTTTTGTCATAACAAACTGATATTAGAACTAGATTGTTCGTTTGGGTAATGATTATTCCAGAAAAGTTTGTGTGTTTATGTTAAAGCACAAAGATGAGGTGTTTAAGCATTTCAAACAATATAAGGCTATGATTGAAAATCAGACCAGGAAGAAGATTAAGCGACTTAGAACAGATAATGGTTTAGAATTTTGTTCAATTGAGCTTGATAAATTTTGTAAAAATGAGGGTATCGTTCGTTACAAAACAGTCAGACATACTCAGCAGCAGAATGGAGTGGCGGAGCGTATGAATAGGACTCTCTTAGAAAGAGCACGTTGTGTGAGGATCCGAATCCCCGCGATAGGATTAATGTTGGATCAGCAGCTTCTGGATGCCTTTGTTGGGTGTTGGAGGTGCTTGTGAGCAAATCGGACTCAAGGAATGGACTCCGCGCGAAAAATGGATCAATGTTCCCTTCGGTTGCCTTCGTCGAAAATTGGAATGAGTTTCGAATAAAACAGAGGCCGTATTCGGATTCAGCGCGAAAAAACGAAGGAAATCGGCTATTTGGATGCATTTTTCTGACTCCGGACGCCCGAGAACGGACACTCGGAAGTTTTCTGTGTTTTCGGGTGCACAGGAGGAGCTGTGGACCGCCGGGGTGCCACGTGGCGGCGCTGGATTGGCCGGTGCAGCCCGCGCGGTCCACGGAAGCTGCGCGGTGGAGCGGTGGACCGGGGAGGCGCCACGTGGCGGCGCTGGATTGGGCGGCGCTGTGCGCGCGCGAGAGCGGCGGGGCCAGGTGCGCTGTCGTGCGGAGGGGCAGGCGGCCAGGTGGCGCCGTACGCGGGGGCGCCACGTGGCGCCCTGCAGTTGGCGGGCGCCACCCACCCCACGGAGCCGGTCGTGCCACGTGGGGGGCCCGAGCGGCCCCGCACCCGCGTGTCCCGCGTTCGGGACACGCAGCGCGCCGGGAGATCCGGGCGCTACGTGTTGGGGTGCCGTGTCCCCTGTTTGGGGGACCGAAAGGTTCAGGCGCCCGAAAACGTACCCCGAACCTCATTTTTTTTCCCCTTTGTTCCCTGACCTATAAATAGGCCCTCTCTCTCTCTTTTTGGGGTTTTTTTGGAGGTTTTTTGAGGAGGGATTTCTGGCAGAGCTTCTTCACCTTGTCTTCTACACTTCTAAGTATTTTGAGAATTTTTTGAGGCCGCGACATCGGCGTTTTCTACGACGCGGCACACTTCGACGCCTCTTCGTTTTTGGCTTCTACAGACTCATTTTAGTGCGCGAGGCTCCCTGAGCTGCACCGATGGAGTTTTGAGCCGATTTTTGTGGCAGCGCGTTTACGAGAGGTACGCCTTCGATTTTCGTGTTGATCACTTTGCTCCGTTTCAAGTTTTTGGTGGGGTTTTCGAGGCATCTTTTGACCCCCTTGTACTGATGTGAGGTATAGGACAGCGGTGGAGTATTGTTGGGATTTCTCAGCCTACGGGCATCGGAACGGGACGTGTAAGGACTTGATCGGCATCTACGCTTCGAGAGGAACGCGACCGTATTTTTATTGGAATTTTTGGAGGACTCTTCGAAGGTGATAATTAAGCTTCTTTGGGACTGATTTTCTGCAGGCTTGTGTTCGTGAAGGATTTGGCTTACGGCGATGTTCTAATTGTATCTTGGCCTACAGGTGTAGAAACAAGATATATAAATACTCGATTTGCATCTACTCGTTGCGAGGATCGCAACCGTGTTTTTTTTGGATTTTTCGGAGGACTGCACGCAGGTGAAAATCCCCTATCTCTCTGCTGGATTGTAAAAACAGCAAATGCTGTTTGGTGTGTGTGGGGTATTGATTAGTGTGTTGTGGTTGTGATGTTGGTTGGAGCAGAGGCTTGTGCGACTGACTACCGAGGATGCAGTTTCGGCAGATTTTGTTAGTGAGTGACTGCGCACTTCACCGACTTCAGTTTTGCCTGCGGAAAGCGATTCATGTGGGTTGCTTCGTCTCCAGAACCGGTGGACGGTTCTCTAATTCTATCTGTTAGAATGCATGCATGTTTAGGGTACAATTTATGTGATTGAGGGGTAAGCTTAGTAATGGTAATTGTATAAGAAATTGCATGATTTATTTGCGTTATGTCATATGACAATGGCAATAGTGGATATCCTTGTGGATGGTTAATGTAAGCTTACCCAAGGGAATGTTACCCTCTGTGATTGATAGCATGCATGATTAATGTATAACCAATATGAGTGAGATGTAAACATGGGAATTGGCCTAGATTATGTGGATTGATACTTACTTGATCATTATACATGTTTTAGAGGATTTGAGATCTAGCATATTGTAGATGGCGATGTTCATTTTATACTAGATGAGATAGAGATCATGCTCGTTTACCCGTTGGCATATTTATGCGGGATTGATTTATTATAGTAGCGATTTATTTGCATGCCATGTTAACACATAGCCTTTCATGAGGATTGATCATTCGAGGGGACAGGATGATATATCTATGTGCGGGTACTACTCTGAGGAGTTGTTATGGATTGTGGATTATGGACAGGTGTAGTTCACTAGTGATTTTGGCATGTGATTATACCTATGTGGAGCTACTGTTTGTTATATTATCTTTTATCTTCTTTGAGGACAATGCATGCTTGTATGGACATCTAGATAGGCCATCTTTTACTGCTACACTATCATGTTAGGACCTGACTTAGGAGAAACCATTTCTTGCTTCTTTTCTCTTTTTAGTCAGTCTTGTGGTTCATGTTGCTCGGGTTCGAGCGGGGGTTTGGGATAGTGTAGCCGGGATCTTGGAGTCAGGGACAGGTTGTTCATGATTGTGGGTTGTGGGTGTTGCGGCAACCACGGATATTGGGCGGTTGACCGGATGTTGGTTATGGTACCAGATTGTGGATGGCAGGGTATTACGGCGACCGCGGATATTGGGCGGTTGACCGGAGGTTACTTGTGCATCAGATTGGGGATCGGATTTCTTTAGTGGACGGATTTTCCCACTTCGATCATAGTCGTGATCCAGTCCTGCTATATTATGATACTTGTTACTGAGATACTTTACTCGTGTGGGTCGCTCCCCTCGAGTGCCACTTCGGAGTGTGCGATAGGCAGGCTTTGAGTCCTTGAGACTCCTTCTTCCCATCGGTGCTATGCGTAGGCTAGCATACCCGATATGGCAGGCGCAGCAGACAGTACCGGTGTTTACTGGTGGTTGGATTGGGTTTATTCAGGCAGGTACTTTTATTGTTGCACTCGTGCCTGGGGGGGGCGCCGAGTGGAGTCTAGTTGCTGTGATTAGACCAGTACTAGTGTCGTTGGAAACCGTTGGGTTGTCGGTGGTCCCGAGGGCGTTGTGAGTACTTTGACCGTTGTGCGAGATGTTGAGGATCTTGAGTCTATCCGTTCTGAGAGAGAGCGTGGATTTCGACTATAGCCTGCATGTGCCACTATTCAATAGCGAGTTAGTCCGATTGGACACCCTACGTTGATACACTAGGGAGGCACAGGCTTGACTAAGCCAGATGTGGCAGTCAGCTCGATTGGGTCGATTGAGTACCTCGTGCGCGAATGGTTGCATACCTTCCATTGGTTTTTCCCCATTGAGCATTTAGATAGAGGCATGATAGTTGTAGAGTATCTCTAGCTTTCTTGTTCAGTTTTTACTGCATGGTTATCTTATGCCTTTAGTGGACTTAGTGGGCAGACCGTCGGGCCTAGTGGCGGTACCCACTGAGAGCTCCCTTTTGGTGTAGTTCTCACACCCGTTGGGGGTTTTCCCCCTTCTTTTTCTTTCCTCTCTTTTGTTTTGCAGAGTCTTAGCAGGTGTTGCTCATTCTGCGGTTGCTGTTCGAGGCGAGGGAGACGCGCTAGATCCCTACCTATCTTTGGAGAGTAGCTGTACCCCCACATTGGAGATTTGTAGTACAGTCAGTAGATTATTTTATTTCCACTTTTGAGAGATTATTGTACTGTGAGGATCTGACCTGTACTGAGAGCCTGTACACTGATGTATTATTTCGTTTTACCTCCCTTTTGAGTTCTGGGTTATTGTATTTGAGGATATTGTATGATTATCACTTATGGGAGATGGATATTGTATCATTATTTTCAGTTGTACAGATGGTTGGTTTTGAGTTTTATAGCAGTTTTATTTTGTAGCTATGATATCTGTTTAGCTGTAGTACCTTTTCTTGCAGGTTGGACGCTTCACCTATGCGGGATTTTGTATAGGCGGCGGATCTGTTGGCGAGCCCAGGTCGCAGTTTCGACCCCGGGGCATGACACGTTGTATACTCTTAAATGCTGGTTTATCAAAGGACTTCTGGGCAGAGGCAATTTCTACTGCTTCTTATTTGGTGAATCGTTCTTCATATACAACTATTGAGTGTAAGACTGCAGAAAAGGTATGGTCTGGTAAACCTGCTGATTATTCTACTTTACGAGTATTTGGATGCCCTACAAATGCTCATATTAATAACGGTAAATTAGAACCTAAAGATTTAAAATGTATTTTTCTAGGCTATGCATTTGGGGTAAAGGGCTATCAATTGTGGTATCCTGATCCTAAAGCATCTAAATTTTTTATCAGTAGGGATGTTACTTTTGATGAATCTGCTATGCTTCACCCAAAATAAGAGTCTTCTTTTGGTACTATTTTAGAGAGAGCAAAGGATGCTAAGAAGCAAGTAGAGCTTGAAAATGATAACTCAATATCTTTGCAGAAAGGTCCTACTTCTAATCCAGTGCAGGTACATGACAACTCTGAAGCAGAAGAAACTTCAATGCAAGAGCAATATAGTATTGCTACATGTAGAGAGAGAAGGCAGATAAAACCACCACAATGATATACAGACATAGTGGCCTATGCTTTATCGGTGGCTACGGAGACAGTTGATGCTGGTGAGCCTTCCACATATACAGAAGCTATTTCTAATACTAACTCTGATAGGTGGCTAGTTGCAATGAATGAAGAGATAGAATCTCTTCATAAGAACCACACATGGGAGTTGGTGAAATCACCCAAAGAAAAGAAAATCATTGGTTGCCAATGGATCTTCAAAAGGAAAGAAGGTATCCCAAATTTTGAAGATGCTCGATATAAGATAATATTGGTTGCAAAGGGCTATACTCAAATAGAAGGTGTTGATTTTAATGATATTTTCTCACATGTTGTAAAATATAGCTCTATTCGTATGTTGCTTTCCTTAGTTGCTACTCAAGATATGGAGTTGGAGCAACTTGATGTAAAGATAGCTTTCTTGCATGGCGATCTTGAAGAACAAATTTATATGCGACAACCTAAGAGTTTTGTTATTAAGGGTAAGGAAGATCATGTTTGTGTAATATCTTTACTTTAAATCTCGAAATTTGAATAAAGTTGAATTTGATTTCGAAAATTTAAAAAGGGCGCTAATTTCATATTATTGAGGAGTAATTTCTCAAAAAGTAAATCACTAGTACATTTGTGAATCAACGCTGAAGGGAGTGGTCAAGTTCGTTTTTAAATTTGCTTTGCTGATTGCACTGAGAAGCGTGAAAAATGGAGTTCGACGAAAAATTGCTGAATTGGAGATTTTTTTGTAAATCGACCAATTAATTAATCCGATGAGATTTTCGAGAAAAAAAATTGTCACTCAGACAATGTTGCCAAATTGAAAATGCTGGTGCAATCGAATCTTAAATTCGATACCTGGATCTCTCAAAAATGCATGTTTTGTGAGTTGTTCAGATCGAAAAACTAGTTTTCGATAATTTTGAAAAAGTCGCGGCATTTACACGAGGAAATCCATAAAATTGATCGTTTTGGGGGCGTTTTGGCTTTTGCACGCATTTCAAGAAATATTAAAAGTGAGTTTCAAATTTTCAAAATTCAAAATTTTGAAATTCAAAATTTGGGGCCAAGGATATATATATATATATATATATATATATATATATATATATATATATATATATATAGAGCTTACATGCTTTTAAAAGCACAAGGTCATCCATACTTGTGAATTTTTTACCATTAGATTTGTATTAAAATTTGTGCTTTTTAGTTTATCTTTCTCTCTCTTTAGTTGACTTTACAAAAACACAAATTCCAATACAAATCCAATGGTAAAAAATTCACAAGCATGGATAGACTTGTGCTTTTAAAAGCATATATGCTCTACTTTATATATATATATATATATATATATATATATATATATATATATATATATATATATATATATATATATATATATATATATGGTTCGGCTACTATACTCTTATGAGTAAAATTTTTTCGTATTTACAAGTTTTTATCCCTTGGATGAAGCAATGCGCGGTTAGGATTATAATAGTTCCTAGGATTTATACTATTTCACCAACAATCTAGTAAATCCTAGAGGGACCACTATCATCTTAACCGCACATTCCTTCATCCAAGGACGAAAAAGTTATGAGTACAAAGATGTTTATACTCATAAGAGCATAATAGCCCTATATATATATATATATATATATATATATATATATATATATTGGTTGGGGACAGTTGGGTAAATAACTAAAAGTTAATTAAGAGAGGATTAGGACATCGTAACCTAACCCCCGTTTTCCTTCTTCTCCCCCCAGCCATAGAAATCTCCCCTCATTCGTTCATACACCGCCGCCTTACATCGGATCCAAGCTTGGGAGAACCCCCCTTGGTTGGAGAGCTTCGGGCTCCTTCTCCCTGACCAGATCCGGGCGCCCACTGTCACGCCTCGGTACTGTCTATTTGGTCAGTTCGAACACGCTAACAAACCTGTCAATCGGGCATGACCTTTTCATATCCGAAAGGAACGGTTGATCATCTCAACATCAATTAGCACAATGAGTCAAACAAGTATATCAGAGTAAAACTTACTACTAATTAAAACATTTAGCTTTAACATGACTACAACTATTAAAGATGAAATATAACTTGCATGAACATTTAAATTATATAACAAATAGTTATAATTTTTCTTTTCCTCTCAATACAATATTCACTCCAAAAAGGAAACAAAACGATACTCAACCACTAGACCCACTAGGTCTGGTACTCTGCCGGGCCATTACCCCTATCGAGTGCCTCGCTGGATGTACTGTAGTATCATGACTTTTCCTGTCCTCTTTTCTTTTTCTTTTTAATAAATTAGTTTATTAGGGAAATTAAATTATCAAGTTTTTCTGGGTAGACCGTGGTGGTTTGCGGATATTTTTCCATGATGGAGCCCGAGAATTGGTGAACGGCGGAGCAATCGGATCCGAAATTCGACTTACGGATCTCTCGGATTGAGTCTTTTGTGTTAACGGGTACGATGGGATAAGTCGAACCCGTTAAGGTTTTGGTGCATCATAATCCGCGCCGACTGGTGTAGAACTTGGCTTAGGTGGCACTCTTATCTAGATGTTAGTTAGAAAATTCCGTCTATCGCATTTTAGGGATTTTTGGTACGTACGAGAAAAAGAAAAACCCTAATCGGACAGAAAAGAGAGAAAAAGGGAAGCGGAACCCGAATCTTCTTCGATCAATGTGCCGGAAGCCGGGAACGAGACGTTACCGTCGGCGGGGAGCGGGTCCGGATCCTCACCACCGCGAGGAACGGGAACGGATCATCTTCTCCAATAGATCAAGGTAAGTGGCGTTAGTTATTGCGTTTTCGTCGTTCTTGGTTGGGTTTTCTTGGGCCTTTAGGGTTTCGCCGTTCGTCGCGTCGCCGCCGCACTTCTTGCTGTGCGGGGCCGCACCACCTACGGTTTCGGCGCGCCGCGCACGGGCCAACGTCGCACGGGGCCGCACCACATACGGTGCGGCACACCGCGCGGGGCCGCCGCCCGCGCGGGGCCGCACCGCACACGGCACGGTGCCGCGCGGGGCGCTACCCGCAGGCAGCGCGCCGCGCGGGCTGGTACCGCGCGGGGCGCTACCCGCAGGCAGCGCGCGAACCCGCGCGGGCGCTGCCCGCAGGTAGTGCGTGCCCGCGCGAGCTAGTGCCGCGCGGGGCGCTGCCCGCAGGCAGCGCGAGGACCGCGCGGGAGGGTGCTGCGCGGGCGCTGCCCACAGGCAGCGCACGCACCGCGCGGGCTGGTGTCGCGAGGGCGCTGCCCGCAGGCAGCGCGCGCCCGCTCGGACTGGTGCCGCACGGCGCGCTGCCCGCGGGCAGCGCGCGCACCCCTCGGGCTGGTGCCGCGCGGGGCGCTGCCCGCAGGCAGCACGTGGCCGCGCGGACTGGTGCCTCGTGGGGCGCTGCCCGTAGGCAGCGCGAGCACCGCGCGGGCTGGTGCCGCGCGGTCGCTGCCTGTAGGCAGCGCGCGCCCCCGCGGGCTGGTGCAGCGTGGGGCGCTGCTCGCAGGCAGCGTGCGTCCGCACGGGGTTGCTTCCTAGCGGGCGCCGCGCGGGGCTGGCGCCCGAGCAGGGTCACCGCAACGCGCGCCGCGCGGGGCTGGTGCCCACGCAGGGTCACTCCGCAACGCGCGCCGCGCGGAGAAATCGCCCGCACAGGGTTGTCAAGCTCCGCCGCCCGGTCTCTGTGTCCACCCGTGCGTCTCTTAGTTCGTTTCTCTACTCGGGTGGTCTGGGTTTTTAAGTTAAGTGTTACTGATGTTTTTATTGGGGACTTTTATGGGTCTTGGAGTCGTGCAAGGGCGCAGGACGATTTCAGGTGTTCTGTTCAACACGACTCAAGGTGGGTACCCTTTTCGTGCGTTCCTTTTAAAGTGAGGTTTCATTATGTTCCATGTAAAAGTAAAGTAGATGTGTTGATGGTTTTCAACTAACCCCTTTTCACATGAGTATCCCTTTATTATTATCTGTTGCGACTGGTGTCGCGGTGCTCTATATCACACACCGACTTCGGTCCTTATGCTCATGGCTGCTTACGCGCACACCAGCGGTTTGGCCACCGCATCGGTGTACTTTTTCGGAGAGGTGGTACGTTGATCCGTGTACCCCACAAGGTGACGTGGTGGGGACCCCTTACGGCTACTTAAGGTGTCGCGCAAGTACCGTAGAGGGCTTAAAAGCAACAAGGTGAGAGCAAGGTGTTTCGTTTCGCTGGGGGTCCTTAGACCTTTTGGCAGATGTTCCGTTCTGACTTACAGGGGTATTGTAGATTCATGAGGGGGAGTTTTGGATGCTCTGGGTTATCGGTTTGCTTTCCTTTCAGTACTTATAGCATCTTATATGTTTTACATCTACCTCTTACTCTTTGGTCACTGACTTCCCACACTGTGACAGGTTCGGTCAGGGGTGGGATCCGGGACGACAGTGAGACCGCGACTCAAGGATTTTAGCCCGATTAGGGGCTGATGACCTTTCTTTTACTTACATTTTGATTATTTCGGTTAGTTAGCTTATGTGCGTGTGATACATTATTGTGGATGTTGGGTTTGAACTATGTTTTATCGTGGATGAACGTTTCCCCTTACTAGTTGTTGTTTCGGCCACTCTTTTCAAATCAAGTAAAAAGATTGCAAAAATATTTAATAAAATTTAGGTGTCGTGTGGGCACCGTTTTATAACCCGTGGATTTATCCTTTCAAAATGTAGGTGGCAGGCTTGGTTATTGCGCATGATGATATTTTTTCCTCAATTTAACTTCTTGGCTAGTGTGGTTAAAGTACGATTTATGCTTGCGACGCCGTGCATATACAAAGGAGACTCCGTCCGTTTGCGGGGTGAATTTGTATGTGTGGCGGATCTGCGCACGTGCCCGGCGGGTGTACTTATATTAAAAAAAAAAATGTACACGTTTTTCGCTTATTTTAAACCCCCGAGGTATGACATGTACCTGACCCTGTAATGTGGTCACCAAAATGTGGGGTGAGAATTATGAATAGTTCCCAGTGGGTTCACCCACTGAGAATAACATGCTCTACACCTCTTGGTGAAATGGAAGCATTAGTAGCAAGATATATAAATACAAATATGGAAAGTTGTAAAGCTACACTAGCATGCTGATAATAATAATTACTACACTACTAGTACCATGGATGCTACTATGCCATACTCATGCTTGGCCACTATGCTGCTAAAAGGGGTTACATCCAACCCGACCATTCTTGGCCATTTACTTACTCATTTTTATCTTTTATGCCTTTAGAAGTACCTCGTTTCATGGGTTCCAACTCTAGGAGCTACATGCGTGCTACCCCTAAACGACGAGTCTTAATCCAAGGCACCACTTGCACTTTAGTTGCTCTTTCTACCATTCGGAAGTACCTCGCTTGAAAGGGCCCCACTGCCCCAGGGAGACGGCTATCACTCTCACACTCCTAAGTACGAGTCCCAAATCCGAATGTGTCATTTTCTCGTTATTCTTTTACCCTAGATTATTTACTCTATGATAGTTTAGGTGCCCATAGGTCACCACTTTCAGGTTAGAGATTTTCTTATTATTCACATCAATAAAAATTATAAATCCTCAGTTCTTCCAAGCCCGCGTGGAGCCTTCCCAAGGCATCCCGAGCCGACGTGGCATGCTCCCCTTGCTTCCTCTACTTCTTTTTATTTGCATTCTTCTTTCTTATTTTTCTTCTATTCTTTCTTCTATTCATTGCACATTGCACATGGGTTCACAGTGCATTGCACATGGGTCCCTTCTTTCCTATTTTTTCTTCTATTCCTTCTATTCATGCACATGGGGTGTGTGCAGAGCTTCCCCCCTCTCTCTCTCTCTCCTCTCTTCTATCCCTTTCGCCCGGCTTCTCTACACTTCCTCTCCATGTACACTCCCCTCCCTCTTTCCCCTCTTGAGATTTTTTGGGGTCTAGGGTGCCCGCGACCCTCGCTCCCGCGGCTCACTGTGCGTCGACGATCGGATGGTGCCGCCTCCTTCCTCTTCCTCCCCCCTACGGTTCGGTGCCCTCCTCTTCATCGGAGCCATCGGTGGTGGCTGTGTGCCTAGGGTATCGTATGCCGAGCCTCGTGGGCTGGTGTCCCTCTCCGCCTACGTGCCCTTCCCCACCTGTTGGTTCGGGTGTCCTCCCCTCCACCAGAACCGGGGGCGATGCATGCCAGCCCCCCCCGGGTCCGTACACCGGGCCTTTTGGTCATGCGTTCCTCCTCCCCCCCCCCCCCTACGGCTCACTGTGCGCCGACGATCGGATGGTGCCGCCTCCTTCCTCTTCCTCCCCCCTACGGTTCGGTGCCCTCCTCTTCATCGGAGCCATCGGTGGTGGCTGTGTGCCTAGGGTATCGTATGCCGAGCCTCGTGGGCTGGTGTCCCTCTCCGCCTACGTGCCCTTCCCCACCTGTTGGTTCGGGTGTCCTCCCCTCCACCAGAACCGGGGGCGATGCGTGCCAGCCCCCCCCGGGTCCGTACACCGGGCCTTTTGGTCATGCGTTCCTCCTCCCTCCCCCCCCCCCCCCCCCCCCCCCCCCCTACGGCTCGGACCCCCTGTTCTTCAGCGGATCGGCCCTTAGTCACCCCGAGCTGGTCCGTCCGTACGTTGAGGCACCTATTTGCTGCCTTCGTCATCCACCTGGTCTGTTATGCTAACCCTCTCCATCTTCCCTCTATCTGTGTGTTATGTTCATCTCCTCCTCTCTCAAGGTTTGTCTATAAATAGGACCTAATGTGTGGAGATGGAGTTCAACCCTCTCCTCTGTCTTTGCTCCATTTACTGGTTTACTGCTTCTTTACATAATAGATCTGTTTAGTGTTTGACTGCTTTCTTTCTCCTACCACTAATCTCAATTCGTGAATAGATCTCTGCATACAAAATATTGGAAAATGGAAAAAAAAAAAAAAAATTTACTAGCTTCCTAAGTTTTTTTTTTTTTAAAAAAAGAAAATTGTTGGGCTTTGTGTAAAAAACAATTGGACTCATTATAACTTGCTGGGTTGTGCTTGTTACACATTAAACCCTAAGTTCATACTCTAGGGTTGCCAAATGTCCCTAGGACATCAACTCTTCTCTCCAACCTTAGAGTTCTCGACTCTATGTTTAACTCTACATTTATCCCTTAGGTTATTTCCTAAGTTAGATGTCACTCAATCAACCTAGATATTTTCCTAGGTTATATGTCATACATGTCCCCTTACGTGACCTAGGTTTTCTCCTAAGTCAAATTCATACTATGAACCTATAATTAGGTTATATTCATTAATATAAGGCTAAACCTTAAAAATTCACTTTTCCTTTTAGGGCTAAAACCCTAATTTTCATCCCCGAGTAATATTGTGATTCCTACACAAATCTACTCTTACAATAATGCTTCAATTCTTAAAAACAAAGGAAAAGAGATAAAATTATCCATTTTCGATGAAATCCCCCACCTCTTATGAAATTTTCGATGAAATCCCCCACCTCTTATGAAATCTTGAAAGAGAAGGACTTGATCTCTTACTCTTCAATAAAACTTCTAAAACATGTAAAATTGAGTAAACAAGAGAACTCTAACCTAAATAGGTGTCCTTAGGGCATCCTAACTATTTTAGAGGTAATAACCTAGGGTAAAAGAGGTAAGTTAAAAGAGAATAAAAATGGCATCTTCGAATTTGGCACTCATAATTTGGGAGGTTTGCGCTAATGCAGAATCCTAGGGCACGGGCCCATTAGGCGAGACACTTCCGAAAGGTTAAAAAGGTAAAAGGTAACGTAAATGCACCTTCGAATTTGAGGCTCGTCATATGGGGGTGAGCGCGCATAGCTGCCCCTAGGGCATGGGCCCATCAAACGTGATACTTCTGAAAGGTTAAAGATAAATTATATAGCAAATGGTGCCTTCGAATTTGAGATTCGTCAATTGAGAGCATGATTCCTAGGGCACAGGCCCATCAAACGAGATATTTTCGAAATACTAAAAGTAAAAAAAAGAAAAAGAAAAAAGAAAGCGACCGAAGGTGGTCGGGTTAGGTGTAACCTTTATAGCGGCATAGTGGCCGAGTTGTGGCATAGTGACCTAGTGTGGTATGGCATGATAGCATTATCATATTGAGTATGGACTAATAGTGTAGTGATTATTTACAGTTTTTCTATCTTGCTACTATTGCTTCTATTGGATCAAGATGTGTAGAATATGTTTCTTGGTGGATGAACCCACCGGGAACTATTTGCAGTTCTCACACCTTATTGGTTTTTTACTTGTTGTACATCTAGATATAGCCGATGAGGCACACGACAGGGGTAAGAACCCAGAAGCAAAGAAACCTAGAGGGTTTAGTAGTATTTTTACCTTTTTTTGTATTTAGAGCAAATATTGTACTTTGGTAAGGATAAACAAAAAAAAAATGCAACTAATTGTTATACGACAAATGTTCATTTTAGTATTTCATTTCAGTTTTATCCAATTGTATTTATACTTAAAGTTGAATGTTCAGTTTAATAGTAGTTTTACTCTGATATTGTATCTCATTATATTTATGGTATTGTTTGAAATGTTTGTTCCGTTCCTTTCGGATATAGAGAGGTCATGTCCGATTGGCGGGTCTGTTAGCATACCAAAACTAACCAAATAGGCGGTTTTGGAGCGCGACATTCTTTTGTAACCGAACCGATTGAATGAAATAAAATTATTATTTTGATATTTTATTCCTTATACTTTAATATTGTACATCCCTTTGCTTCTATTTGATGCATGCGAATGTCACTGACCGTTCTGTTCGAGTTAAGTGCGGCTTACCCGTTCGGCGAAAAGCCTCTGCATGGGACCGATCAATCGGCGGTTCCGAAGTGTGACAGTGTGCAAAAATTATTTAATTATTTTTATAAAATAACCATATAACTTACTTATTTTATCAAAAGTACTAAAAATATTTAATATTAAAATTTAATTTTTTTTAATGATAACTTTTTTATTATGATGCCTTCAAAAAGTGTGGAAATTATTTTTTGCTGAAATTTTTTTTATAAAAATTAATTTTTTAATAATTTTTATTTTTCACATAAAAAATTTGAAAAAGAAAAACACCATTTTTTTTATAAAATTTGAAAAAAAAAAAAATACTTATAGAAAAACTACTTGTTTTAAGAACTAAACAGATAAAAAAAAAAAAAAAAAAAACTATTTTTTTCCAGCAAGATAACTATTTTTTGAAATATTTTTCATCCAGCAAGATAACTATTTTTTGAAATATTTTTCAAAAATCAAACGCCTCATCATTTTCTATATTTTTATGATCCAGTGTCCTAAACCCTGCTGAAATAAAAGTTTATCTATTTTTCTCATTCATTAGAGTCCTAAAACCTGGTAAAATATGACAATGACCACAATGTACTACGTACAGTGATCTAATCTCCTCTTTTTGGTTTCTCTTAATCATGAACCTGGTAAGATAACCAATGCCAGAATTTCATAAAAGTAAAACTCTTTTCTAACCATTAGGTTGTAAAAAAGTGCAATATGTGTGAAAAATTTGAGAATTTGAACTATTTTAAATCATGTGTGGTGTTCGGATTAAAATCCGCAAGATCAAAAAGTTTGGAATTTGGCAAAATTCTTTAAAGTTCGGAGAAGGAATTGATAATAATCTAGTAAATAAAATATAAATACAGAGAACTAAAAACATAATAGATAATTCACTTTGTACTGATTAACGTAAAAAGTACTTGAATTAGCTAATAAATTCACAGTTTTTTTAAAAAAAAAATTGTTGATCAACATTATTTGTGCGGTAATAAATAAAATTCGAAAAATTATTCGGGCAACTAACAAGTATTTGTGATTTGTATGGGAGGATTCAAAAAATTAGAGAATCATGTTACTATATTTTTCAAACAGTATAAGGAGTACGGTGCAAATGTGCAATATAGGATGACTTAGGGACTACTAGTACATTTCACTTTTCACCGTCCTCATACGGAAAATGATTCCTCTCTCATCATTCGATAATATAATATCAGATAATTTTTTTCAAGGGTATATTAGTAAAATCGCATCTTCCCACCCGCACCAGATTTCCAGTTTTCCGCAACGACCGTTCCGAAATGCGAAAACAATCGTCGCAAGAATTTCCTCCCCCACCCCGATTCGTTCTCGCTCCTCAAAAATAAATATCTCCGTCCCCCACCCCACCCCTTCCAAATCATCCCCATGGAGGCGCAGGGCGACCTCGAATCCTCGCTCCTCCGCCAACCTGCGCCGCCCCGGCACACCCGCACCCTCGTCCCCGTCGCTCTCCTCTGTAACGATCCCAAAACCCTCTCTCTCGATTTCTCTCGATCTCTCTCGCCGATCATCTCAAACCCTAACGTCATCGCTGTTGTTGTTGTTGTTGTTGTTGATGTTGTTTCTTTCCGATTGATCCGCAGTTGTAGGGCTTTTCCTCCTCTACGGCGTCGTCGTCGTCTTCGAGAACAGGGGCCATTGGGCTGAGGAGGAAGGGAGGAGAAGGGGGAGGCGTCAATGGCGATGGGGGAGGGTTGGGGAGGAGGAGGAGGTGGAGTCGGAGGTGGGGGTGGTGGCGGCGGACGACGGGAGGTGCTCGAAGGTGGGGGCGGCGGCGCTGAGGGCCGGGGGCCACGCCGTCGACGCGGCGGTGGCGGCGGCGCTCTGCCTCGGCGTCGTCCACCCAGTCTCCAGCGGCATCGGCGGCGGCTCCTTCCTCGTCGTGCGGTCCGCCGCCTCCGGCCACACCCTCGCCATTGACGCCAGGGAGACCGCGCCCTCCGCCGCGTCCCAGGTTCCAACCCCCCTCCCCCACACCCTTCTCTCTCTCTCTACATGTCTCTCTCCCACCTAGCGTGTAAAGCCTGGGCATGTCTCTCTCCCACCTAGCGTGTAAAGCCTGGGGGGCCCAGTTGAGAGTGTAGTTTAGAAGGAATTATTAGCTGCACCGTAGAATCCAAGAGCGTTGCTAACCAAACACCCCAAATGGGGTATACTTCAAAATTAAACCCTGATTCATTAAATATGCTCTGTGACATTCCAAAGTTATATATAAACTGAAATGGTATCGCTAATACTAAATAATTAGCGCTATTAATTTTTTATTATTAGATTTATTTTTTTAATTATTTTTATTTTTTATATTATATTATTTAATTAATCATTCACTAAACTCTAGAGAATCACTAGTATCCTAATCGCACATTCTTTTATTTAAGGGCTTAAAATTTAATAGCACTAATTACTGGATGTCATCGATAGAAAGTTTAAAAGTATCAATCAATTACTGTTTGTAGGTTTTTCTATCGTTAAATCTATTTTTTTGATTAATTTCACCCTTTATTGTTACTATTTCATCAATCACCTACTAAACTCAAGGGGTCCATTATTACTCTAAATGTACATTATTTTTTTTCTCGGGGCTAAAAATTTATAAGCATCAATGAATTAATACTTTTAAAAACTTATGAGCTCAATTATATATATATATATATATATATATATATATATATATATATATATATATATATATATATATATATATATATATATATCACTAATTATCGTACATATTATGTAGAATTATAAGTTTATCCTTTCAATTCCCTAAACTCTTTCAATATGCTATTTTTAAAATTTTAATTTTAAATTTTGAATTGTCAAAATTTTAAATTTTAAATTTAGATTTTTAATTTTTAATTTTCAATTTATATTTTATATTTTATATTTTATATTTTATATTTTAAATTTAAAATTTTAGAATTTCAAAATTTTAAATTTAAATTTAAATTGTAAATATAAATTTAAATTATAAATTTGTACTTATATTTAAATTTTTAAATTTTTATTTTCAAATTTATATTTTAAATTTTAAAATTTTGTTTTAAAATTTAAAATTTAAAATTTAAATGTAAATTATATTAAAGTTATAGTTTTGTAAATTATAATATTAAATTTGACCACAAGAATAATTTTTAAATAGATTATACTTTATTATGAGAATTACTGAATTTTATAAAAATATGGTAATTCTATATACATTGTAATTTAATATTAAATTAAATTACTGTATTAAACCAGACGTGATAATACAAAATTAGTAATAGTTTGATTAAAAAATTTCAGATATTTCGTACGTCAAAATAACCTATAATTTGATTCAGAAATATTATATATCTGATTATGTCAAAATAGTCTATAATGTTACATAACGCAAAGTCTAAATATAAAAAATCATTACACTTTTAAAACTTGAAATTTAAAATTATAAATATAAAATTTGAAAAATAAAATTAAATTTTTGATATTTGAAACTTGAAATTAAAATATTAAATTTGAAATTTAAAACTTAAAATCTGAAATTTAAATTTTAAATTTTAAACATATTTTAAAATGTACAATTTAAAATATAAAATTTAAATTTAAATTTAAAATCTATATTGAAATTTTAAATTTTAAAATTAAAAATTAAAAATTAGAAATTTTAAATTAAAATTTCAAATTTGACGTGCAGTGAGTGTGGTGGAATTTTTTTCTATAGACTTAATATAGTTTTAACTATACTATGTTTTATAGGGTATCCAAACAAGAAAAATATTTTTTGTAGGCCCTAGTGTGTAATGTGGGCTGTACCGGGCTGGCATGGCCCATATTTTCTAGGCTGAAATGGGCCAGGAGCCAGCCCGGTCTGAGATCTCTTTAGCATCCGGCCGAGCACGGCCTTTGGCCGTGGGCCGGGCCGACTTCTTAAATTTTTTATTTTAATTGTTTTAAAAAAATATAAAATTTAAAAATATAAATAATAAATTATTTTTATTTAATTTTATAATTTAATAAAAAAATTAAAATTTATAAAAATAATTATAAAATAATAAATTTTTAAAATTCTAAAAAATTATTTATAAATTTTTATTAAAAAAAATAAATTTGAAAAAAGATTTTGGTCTAATGGACTAAAATTTTAATCTATTGGATCAAAACCACATCTCCCAAAATACCATAAAGACCTTGGGACGAGGAGGGCTCATCGGGAGAAGGGCCAAGAAAAAGCACTTCTCCACCAGAGGCTCATAAGGAGAAGAATCAAGAAGAGCTCTTCTCCCCAAGAGTTGACCCCAAAGCCTAAGGCAAGTTACCTTGGGCCTTGGTGTCCAAGCCATGCTGACCCGGCTAGCACGGCCCACATGGTAGTGCCGTGCAGGTCGACAAACCTCGAAGTAATGGCCCAGTACGGCCCAAAAGTTTGGATCGTAGTAATCATGTCGGGCCACAGCCCGGCCCGAAGTCGTGCCGAGCCGGGTGGGCCACGGGCCGCCCGGCCCGTTTACACCCCTAACCCCATCTGAGGTGTAGGATGAGTGGGATAAATTTTACTTTCACATCAAAATGACGAATAAAAAAATTTACATTCTTAAATAGATAGGATGTATATCCTACACCCATACCACTAATATTGCTCAATATAGTTTTAACTATACTATGTTGGGTTTTATTGGGTACGGATATAGACGTACTGGGTGTAGGTATTGTATCCTTATACCAAGCATCACGTGTACGGATATAGACATACTGGGTGTATGGGTGTAGATAATGTGGTCCGTGAAAAGGCCTATTGCTGAGGGGTTTCCGTGCATTTTTTTTTTCCTTTTCTCTCTCCTACCCATTCGTTCGTGAAGTATTATTGCGTGGCCCATGTATATGGAGCAACCCTTTTAGGGTTGTAATTCTATAATAACCTGTTGTTGTATCTAACTCCTTTTTTTTTTTTTTTTTTTTTTTTTTTTTCTTGTCTAGTTAATTTTTTAAAACTAAAATTCCAAAGTTGTTGGTAAACCCTACAATCCTTAGATTAAGTGCTGAAGAGGTTATAATTTTTTTGAGTTATAGACTTTAAGGCTGCGTTTGGTTCAGTTATAAGCTAGAACCGCTTATTTTAGGAATAGGTATAAGTTCAAGAAAAAAATTAATTTTACGTTTGGATGAAAATTGCGTTGTTCCTAGGAATAAGAAAAATAACGTTTGTATAGTTAGATTGAAATAGTAAGAATAAATATAATTATAATTTTAAAATAATCATATTTTATCTAAATAATTAATATAAAATATTAATTAAATAATAAACTTATTTAATTAACTATTACCTGCTGAATATTAATTGATAAAATAAATATTAATAATGAATATTATTAAGAAATAATTAAATTAATTATAAATAATTTAATAAATTAATTAGTTAATTATCTAATAGTTAGATAATTCGTTAATAAAATAATTAGATTTAAAAAATATTAGATTAATTAAAGAGTTAATATAATAATTAAAATTATATTTACTTTAATTAAGCTTATTCTTAATTAATTGATAAAATAATTAACAATAATGAGTATTATTAATAATTAATAATTTAATTAACTATAAATAATTTAATAATTTAATAATTTAATTAGTTAATTATCTAAATAATTACATAATTAATTAATAAAATAATTAAATTAGTTAAAATATTATATTCATTAAAGAGTAAATGCAATAATTAAAACTATATTTATTTTAATTAAATTTATTCTCAAATAGAAACAAGTCTTGTTCAATAGTTCTAGTCTTATACCGACTTATTTCGGAAAGACGAGAATTGTTATTTTCATTCATAGCCAAACGCGTTTATTGAAGAATAAAGCTAGAACATGTCCTTATTCCATACTTATTCCTGTACCAAACGGTGTCTTAGCATTTTTCACAGTGCAGATTCTAAAAATAGTGTGAAACAACGGATAAAAATAAAAAAATAATGTACAAAATTTTCTAAACTTTAAGGCTTCGCTTGGTTGAGGTATAAAAAAGAATTAGTTGTACCAGGGATAGGTATAAATTTTGGAACAAGCTGGAACTAATGTAAATTTGTGTTTGGTTGGATTTTAAGTTAGTATCCGGTATAAAAAAAATAGTGTTTGAAAATAATTGAAAAATAAGAAGAATAGAGAATTAACTTTTGTGTTAAAAGACTAAAATATTTTTTCTTTTTAGTTTTTTTTTTTCAAAATTAAAATTTCAAAATTTATTCAAATTTTAATATTTATTAATTTTAATTTTTATAAAAATTTTAAGTGGGAGCAAAAAAAAAAAGTTAATTTTTAAATTTTAAGTGGGAGTAAAAATTTTAATTTTTAAATTTATATAAATTTTTAAAAAAATATAAAAAAAATTGTATAAATTTTAAAATTTTAAAATCAATATTTTTTTTTACAAAAAAAATAAAATAAAATTTTTAGATTTATTAAAATATAAAATTAAAAAAATTAAAATTTATAAAATAAAAAATTTAAAATTTAAATATTTTTTAAAATTAAAAAATTCTAATTTAAAAAAAATAAAAAAAATAAAAAAAATAAAAAAAAGCATTAAAAAAAAGAAAAAAAAAAAAAAAAAAAAAAAAGAAGGCAGAGTAGCCCCTTCAAGGCACTCTGCCTTGGGAAGGGGCACTCTGTTTGGGCTTGTTCCGTGGGGGGGGAATCGAAATCCCCCCCTAATACTGGGTTGTTCCGATTTTTACCGGGACAACCCGATAAGGGAGGGAATAGGTATACCCACCTATTCTTCCCCCCTCTTTCTAGTTTTGTTTGGGTATAATTTTCCTTTTGTATCTAAACCAAACGCCACCTAATACTTTTGTAAATAGGCACTTGAACTTTTGATTTTGGTAATTGCACCCTCTAAACTTTATCTAATAGTTCAATAGGTGCCTCCCGTCAATCAGAGACATTAATATACAGCTATTTTGTATTGCAATTTTTTTTTTTTTTTTTTTTTGCGTAGCTTTAAAATAAAAAAAAAAAAAAAAATCTATCCTTCTACGCTAACACATAAAAAAATAATAATGATTGAAGTTTGATTCACTTCCCGATGCCTAATTAGTGCTCTTATCATAACTCTAGAATTGAGGAAGACGTGTGATCAAAACAATTATTGAATTAGTAAGTTAGCTCGAGGAAAGAAGCTTATTATACTATTTGGTATTGGGGGTCTAGTTTACAAAACTGAAAGTTTATGCACTTGTTTGCAGTCCTGTAAAAGTTTAGGACTACAATGCAATATCTGGATTCCATGCCTTTCAGCTCGAAAAAAAGGTTGACTTGCTAAGCTGGATCCAGACAATTCAATTTAGGCCTTTTTTTTTCTTTTGCCCTTTAGAAAATTCTATGCTGTTAAGAGTGTGATATCATACTGATGCTTCTGGGGCACCCAATCTACCGTCCGATTGTAATTATCTTTTATTGGGTTGTTGCATCTCCATAATGGACGGTTTAGGTTGAATAGTGGATGAATCACTGATATAGTTCTTGAACTTTCCCAAATTTGCAATTAGGCCTTGATATTTTCTATTGCTGTAATGCCGTCCTCAATTGCCCAAAACAACTTGACAACTGCGGCTCTCCTATAAAATATTATTTGACAATCGAAGGCATGTTAGTATTTTTTTTTGAGAAAAAAATAATATACTATCCGTTTCGTTTATTTTTAAAATAAACTTAATTAGAAATATGAAACAACTAGACTTCGAATTCGGGACCTTGGATATCTACCATCAAATTTTTTGCCACCAAGACATGTTAGTGTTATTAAGAAATTTATATTTTTTGAAAAAGTTCAGAATTAAAGTGTTTAAGTAAAAAATTTAGGGTCTAATTTGCAATATTGTGATAGTGCAGGGACTCTCGATACATTTTACTCCATACATTTTGCTCCTTTATTAAAAAATGATTCTGAGAAGGGATAGTTGGATTTCAATTGTGGCATCCGAGCTAGTTGTTAGTCTAAAAATTAATTCAATAATGAACTCTAACATTCCTAACTTTGATGACTCAACTACATTTTGGGATACAAATACAAATATGATGGTACAATTCTACATGCTTTTATTTATATTTCAGCTGACTTGGTATATGAGGTCAGTGTGATGAAATTATTTAAACAATATTTTTAGGATTTTTACTTGCTAAATTTTAGTTGATTTTTTTTTTCGAGGAATCCAAAAGAGGTGTATATCCTATACCCATTCATCTAAGAATGGATGGATTTTAAAAGATCACTTCATAATTTGTGAAGTGACCTCTCATCATACTCCACCCATTGAATAGATGGGATATAAAATGTACAATCCAAATAAGGTGTACAAATAGTATTTTTCTTGGGGATTTTTTAAAAATAACCCTATAACAATTGAAAATTTGAAAAATAATCCTCCCAAATTTAATTTTGCAAAAATAACCCTACTTTTGCCACCTCAGCGCCACGGAGGAGAGAGGAACTGAAGACGCTGAAGCGTTCGGCGCATTCACAAAAATCCTGTGAAGGCGCTGAATGGATCAGCGCCTTTAACATTTAAGTTAAAGACGCTGAATGGTTCAGCGCCTTTAACATTATGTTAAAGGCGTTAAAGGCGCTGGCCCATTCAGCGCCTTTAGTGTTTTATACTAAAGACGCTGATCCACTCAGCGCCTTTACAGAACTTAACCAAAAATGGCCAAGTCCTCAACTTGTAGCGTGGCCAAGTCCTCAACTTGTAGCGTGTGCGGAAGGCGCTGAATAAAACAGCGCCTTCAGCAAAGACGCATGAAGGCGCTGATTCATTCGGCGCCTTCACAGGTCTTTGTGAAGGCGCTGAATGGATCAGCGCCTTCATATTGAAGGCGCTGATCCATTCAGCGCCTTCACAGGTTTTTTGTGAAGGCGCTGAACGCTTCAGCGTCTTCAGTTCCTCTCTCCTCCGTGGCGCTGAGGTGGCAAAAGTAGGGTTATTTTTGCAAAATTAAATTTGGGAGGGTTATTTCTCAAATTTCCAATTGTTATAGGGTTATTTTTAAAAAATTCCCATTTTTCTTTCTAAAATCCTATTAGAAACTATAATTTATCATTTTTATTTCTATTTTTATTTTTATTTTTTTATCAGTAAAAAGTTTCAATTGACTTATTCTTTCAATCCACTCGTAATTAAGTATTACCTAACATTAAATTCTTTGTTTTTCTTTTACTTTTTTTTGCATATCATGTCTTACCAAGTAGGGGTGTCAACGAGTCGAACACGAGCCGGCTCGGCTCGTGTTCGGCTCGTTTATTAACGAGCCGAACACGAGCTGGCTCGCGAACAACAAGTTTGATTTTTATTCCTACTATTATGTGTAAAATTTAAAAAAAAAATAAAAAATTAAAATTTTAATCTAATAATTAAAATTTATAAAAAATTGATGATCTAAAATTTAAATAATAAAGTATATATATATATATATATATATATATATATATATATATATATATATATATATATATATATATATATATATATATTCGAGCGGCTATCGAGCCGAATACGAGCGAGCTGACCTAGCTCGTGTTCGGCTCGTTTATTAAACGAGCTGAAAATTTTGGCTCGTTTACTAAATGAGTGATTCGATCTCGAGCTCATTTCGAGCCGAACACGAGCTGGCTCGCGAACAACGAGCTGGATTGCCACCCCTATTACCAAGTACGCCGCTTGCAGCTTACCATAAGTTGCCTCATGCTATTAATTTTTACGAAGGTTTAAAAATTTAAAATTTTGTTTGGTTCAGATATAAGGTAGAATTAATTATTTTAAAAATATATATATATATAAGTTAAAAAATAAATAGGAACAATCTCAATTTTGTATTTGAATGAAAATTGAATTATTTTCAGAAATAAGAAAAATAGTATTTGTATAGTTAGATTGGAATAATAAAAATAAAAATAATTATAATTTTAAAATAATAATATTTTATTTTATTAATTAATATAAAAATATTAATTAAATAATAATTTAATTTATTTAATTAACTATTGCTAGATAATTCTAAATATTAATCGATAAAATAATTAACAATAATGAGTATTATCAATAAATAATTTAATTAACTGCAAATAATTTAATTAATTAATTAATTAATTATCTAATAGTTAGATAATTTATTAATGAAATAATTAAATTAGTAGATTAATTAAAAAATTAATATAATAATTAAAATTAATTCACTTTAATAAAAGTTTGTTTTAAAAAATAAAAACTATTGCTCTTCCCACGAGCAAACGTATTACGAAAATAAGACTGAAATAAATTTTTTCTTTTTTTCAATGAGATGACTTTTTCAAGGAAAAGAGCTGCAAACCCACATGAACTTGGTAAACTTACTTTGAGATCACCACCTGTGCTTTTAAAATGACATGAAACCACCTGAACCGTTTGATTTTATAGAAAAATTCACCTCCATAGAGGGGTTGCATAACTCGAATGCAACAAAAACAGATTATTAAGGTGGTTTTATATCATCAATCAGATAACAACGATCTGTCTCTAAGCTAACATCTGGGTCTATGGCTTTTTTTTCCCTTGTTTTCAAGAATGGCGTCAATAAGACAACAACAGTGTGATGTATAACAAACATCTTGTATTTTCTTGTCCTACTGAAACAGAACATGTATGAAAGTAATCCATCATCAAAGTCCAAGGGCGCACTTTCAATGGGCATCCCTGGAGAGCTGGCTGGTCTCTATGATGCTTGGCTAAAGTACGGAAGTCTCCCGTGGAAAGACCTTTTCCAACCAGCCATAAAACTTGCAAGAGAGGGATTTCTTATTATACCTTTCGTGGCTAATGCCATGAAATCAAGCGAGCAAGACATATTATCCGACCCCGGTCTACGTGAAGTATTGGCACCAAAAGGGAAGCTACTGCAAGCCTACGAGACTTGCTATAATCCTGCACTCGCTAACACACTGGAGGTGATTTCAGTAGAGGGGCCGCAGGCATTTTACAATGGAACTATTGGTGAGAAGTTCATAGAGGATGTGAAAAGTGCTGGCGGGATCGCAACAATGGATGATTTGAGGAATTACAGGGTGGAAGTTAAAGACGCATTGGTGGCAAATGTTTTGGGGTATACAATACTTGGGATGCCTCCACCATCCAGTGGAACCGTGGGAATGTCTCTAGTGAGTTCTCTTTGCCTGTTTGTACCAACCGACGATTGCGTTTTATTCAAATGCGTATGCAGCAGTATTCATGTAATTAGATTGCTTTTGCTGTGCTGTCTTTGTTTGACTGCCCACGTGGGCCAACTTGGACAGCTTCTCTATTTGAGAGGTAATTGCTAGGTGTTTGGAAAATAAAAATTATGGAGCTCTCGGCCGGCGGGAAGCTGGATGAGCTTCTTGTCTCGCAGGAAGTTGTTGTGGGACTAGGTCAAGTTTTTTTTTGACCTTTTCATACAAGTCTATGCAACCAGCACACATGCAAAACCTTAGCCCAGTCAAGCAGGTCCTAAGATGTACTACATAGCTAATATATGGTAGTATGCAATTATTATATGCCCAGATATGTTAAAATACACCAGATTATCTTTATTGAGTATTTCTTCTATTAGCTTTTAACCGGAACATTTTTGGTGTGATGTTTAGGTTCTGAACATTTTAGGTAGCTACAAGTCATTGGATGCTATTAAAGGATTCCTTGGCATTCATCGACTCATTGAAGCAATGAAGCACATGTTTGCTCTTCGAATGGATCTTGGCGATCCTGATTTTGTCAACATAACAGAAGTCGTGTCCAACATGCTTTCACCTTCCTTTGCTGCGAAAATTAAGCAAAAGATACTTGACAACACCACATTTAGCCCAGGCTACTACCTACCAAAGTGAGTTTGCTATCTGACTTTCTCTTATAGTTCATATATCTTCTGCGTTAGTAAATGCCATCTTGCATAAACATCCACTTCTTTTTCTGATTTTGCAATCTGAGCCCAATTTTTCTTTCCTTTTATACAACGTTGGACTGAAGTATGTTTTTATGAACTGGGATACTCTTGGCTGGAATCTTTAGTGCATGGATTTATTGCAATGTTGGCGGAGGGTATTCTAGTCTCAGAAAAGAGATTTTGGCTCAAAGTTGCAAAATGCAAAATGCAAAAAAGTGTACTAAAATTGAATAATCAGAAAAGAAGTGTACTGTTTTTTCTAAAAACATGTAATGAATATTTTCACTAGAAAACTGTAGAATTTTAAGCGAGCCTACACAAACAGGCAAAGAGATAGAATTATGTTCTTGTCCTGTTCTAAACTCATGGATTGGAATATACTACTTTGTAATAGTGACCAACAAGCTGAGAAACAATTTGGAGAGGTCTTTCATGTGCTTCATTTTTTCAGTTCTTCCTCTTGGTCTTGAGATCTTAAGCAAGTCCATGATGTGGACTTTGAATTGCAGCTAGTGGTTTTTATTTTCCTAAAGTAATAGTGAATGGACCAGTGGGACTTGAAGTTTGGACCTCCTATTCTGGTATCACGTTACTTTACTGGATTCACTAGAAGCTTATGCCATCGCCCCCTTAGAGTATGATTTTGTTTTTAATACATTTTATATCCAACACATACCTCTTCAAAAATGTTGCTGTAATTCACTATAACATTTCTCAATTCTCCCCACATTCACCCCTTAGGTACCGCTTTCTAAGACTCTTACATTTTTTAGGCCAATATGGCGATCATCTTTATTATACGTAAAAAAATCAACTATACACTCAATTCTACTGTTTTTCTCACTGGAAATTGTTCCTCAGATGGAGTCAGTTAAGGGACCATGGAACCAGCCACCTTTGTGTTGTGGATGCCGATCGTAATGCTGTGTCTATGACGACTACTGTTAATGGGTACTTTGGGGCTAAAGTGCTCTCCCCATCAACAGGTATTGTGCTAAACAATGAGATGGACGACTTCTCTACACCATCCGATGCAACTCCTGATCATCTCCCACCGGCACCTTTGAACTTTATTGAGCCGAATAAAAGGCCTTTGTCTTCCATGACACCTATTATTGTCGTCAAGGTAAATTCCGACCTCTCTCCCTCTCTCTTCTTTTATTCTTTTTTTGAAGTCTGTTTCCATGAGATTGGATTTTGCTAGATTGCCCCAGAATGGTATTCTGAAACTTTTTCATGCCCCTCATCGTTTGTTTAGAGGCCAATGTTACAGTGTATAAAATTTTCAATCATAGGGATTACTTTTTGGGTACATTGCTTCGTAACAATCAATTATATAGAACTTCTGCCATTCTCTTCTGGTTGAACCAACTTCTGTTACAATTCTGTTTAAAAATTTTTAAGGTGGGATGTAACAAAATTTTGTATTACTTGCAATAACTGAATTTTTTCATAGAGAGATGACACATATGACATAACCAATGTAAATTTTCTCTCTTGTGGACCATAAAACTGCAACTAAATTATTACGCCTCGAAACATCTTCTGTTCATCTGTTGTCTATAGAATGAACTTTAAATTCAGCAGCCATTAAATGAAGCTGTATGGAACATAATAGACTCTGTCCAGTTCAACTAGTGCTGAATTTTCTCTTTGTTTGATATTTGGTCATGAACTTAGTTACATCCCTCCTGAAACTAGCATGATATTCGTGATGATTAGAATTATAACAATATCTAATATATTCAATTAATATAGATATTCTTGATTATTTTTATACAGGACAATCAACTTGCCGGAGTTGTTGGGGCTAGTGGAGGGTTAAAAATTATTCCAGCAGTTACTGAAGTTTTTCTTAATCATTTCATTTTGGGAATGGAACCCCTTGCTGCTGTTCAACGGCCTAGGATTTACCACCAGGTAACAATTTTTGATATCCTTGTGTTTTTGTGAGTTATTAGTTTCCTTAAAACTGTTCTTTATAGCTAATTCACTTAAAATCGATTATTTCGCCAGAGTATACTTTCTTTTGCTATGCTAACTTGCCGTTTCTGAGGAAAGAACATTGCAAAATCAAGAAAATTTAGCAGCAGGTCAAATTATGTTTGTGTCTGGCCAACTTCTGGTTTTGTGAGCGTGAACTTAGTAGTAATTGAAGCTAAAGACTGCTTATTAAACTTAACAACGGCCAGAAGGAAATCAGAATGAAACATTAAAATGTAGGGTTCATCTAGATCGAGCCAATGCTACGGAAGTAGATGAAATAATTGGACAAATTCCGAGATATTCTTTTTGTCAAGGTAATTTTGGATCTGAACCAAGTCCAAATACGGCTTCATTACTTCTACCGGAACTTAGTTCATTATCTCCTGCTGATTGCTTCGCATGTAGTACCTGTTCAGCTTGGAATCTAGAAGAATAGCCTCTTTATTTTCTGGAGGAGCAGAGCCTTCCAAGAACCAAGCATTTGGCAAACAAAAGGACCGGAGCTTTTTCCGTGTTGGGAAGTTAAATTGAACTTTTGGAGCCCAAAAACCAGAAGCTCCAACTTGAAGCTTCTCGCACTTCTGTAGCAAGAAATTGTTGAGCAGGCCGAATTGAAAAAAAGCATTACTTATAATCTAGTAATTTCATCTTTAGTAACGGAGGAAACTTAACAAGTACTAATACCTACGTTTCCTTACTAATATACAGCTAATACCAAATGAAGTATTCTATGAGAACTGGACCACTATAGAGGGCGAACCAATCCGGTTCAGCGAAGAAGCAAAGGTATTTCTGGAGCAAAGGGGTCACAGCCTTCAGAGCGTATCGGGCGGGGCCGTGTGCCAGCTAGTTGTGCATAACTTAGGAGAACCAGTAGAACTGCAATCCAACAGCAGTGGCGTCTTTCATGGGATGCTCACCGCGGTCAGCGACCCTAGGAAAGAAGGAAGCCCTGCCGGATTGTAAAATCCAGCATGAAGCACACGTAAATTTTTATATACATAATACCCTCTTGAAAATATCATGATTTGCACTTTGCCCTCCTAAGAACGGAAACCTACATTCAACCACAACCGTGTGTCCTTTCCATCATTTGTTCTTTTTTGGGTTCAGAAGCAGTTATGAAATACAAAAATTTTATAGAAAAACATTTCCGAATGAAAAATTAGATGTGGAAAAGGAAAGGCCGCCTAGTGCTAATTGACTTATTATATTAGGAGGGCAACATGCAAATCACTATATTTTTCATGGGCATATTATTTGGGAACCTATTTCGTTCAAAAATTTGATTCAGTTGGAGAAACTTTGACGTCCAAGAGAATATACTTGCTAGGGAGAGCAATACGCAACACTCCCTGTTTCTCCAAATTTTATTGGGCTGTGCATTGTTTTGTAAATACATGCATTTTTATGTAGGTAGCATGAGATTAAAGAGGGCCAGATATTTTATTTGCTTAAGAATCAGAACTTTAGTTCCACTGTCTATGCCATCATGTTTTCGTGTCAATTGTACTTGTTTGCATGAAAGACATAATAAATAGTGCTGGGTAAATTGCACAATTAGTCGCTGGAATGTAATCTGAAATGTTTCATTCTGGTTTCTACCTTTTCATTCGGTTCATTATTTGTCTTAAGTTTTTCTTATTCTATCAATTTGGTTTCGGAGTATTTGTTGGTCACTTATGTGAGACAAGTGATGATCCAAGTTTGCTAGTACTAGCGACTTGTTGCGCCCACACCGTCAGCTCAAAATGTATAATTCTAATTTATTAGTACTAAAGTGATAGTCACATATAAGAATTTCACATTTTTATACATTATTCGTAATTCAATGTGCATGCTACGTGAGACTTGAGCTAACACTTTCGTTATTTTGTTGACTATTTATCTCTGATACCAAATACCAGGATCCAACTAGCAATGTGAGCGGCTCAAAATCTTTGGTTCAAATTACTTAAGTTCAAGTTATAAATACTAATATACTAGTAAAATACAAGACTTTTACATTTCTTCACATTTTTCTGCATTATGATGTCTGCGCCCCGCGTAAGCTTATATTTTGTGCACATGAACGAATTTGTTTGGATCTTATATTGTAAGTTATTTATATCAAATTAAACTTTAACTTTAAGACCTGGTTTATTGAGTATTAGGCTATCCTTCCTTGGCGAGGGATAATTTTCCTTGGCGAGGGATATATACCAGATATTGTACTTTCACAAATAATAAAGTTACAATATGATTGGTTGGTCAGTATGTTGTAGGAGTGTTGGGCCGAATCAGGACCGTTTTAGCGCAAAACGGTGCGAAAAACGTAGCATGGAGTGTGCTTTTAGTGGGTTGTTTTGGGTTTCGGGGGCTGATCCGGGCGGGCGCTCGGATCCCTATAGCCGCCCGAATAGGAGAGCGTCCGATTTGTGGCGGCTCGGCAACCGAGGCGGCAACGCGGGCGTTGATGCGAGGTGGCTGGGCTAGCCATGTGGCGGCCCACCACTGGCTGCAGGCGCATGGGAAACCGGCGCAACAGTGAGTACTAGCAAGGCGGCGGTTTCGAGTGCCCGAAATGGTCCATGTAGCGGCCCGAATTTTTCGGGTCGCTTTCGAGGATCAAAATAACAACCTAAGAGGAGGGTGAATTATTTTTCTAAAATAAAAGTATAATTAATCAAGCAAATTAAAATTTTCAAAATAAATAAAATAAGCTAAAGTAATAGAAAATGCAAACTTAAGAAGCACACTATCGATTTGTTTCGAGATTCAGCACTTTGCCTATGACCTTGCCAACTTCTCAACACAAGAGAACGTTGGATCTCCACTAGATGATACTTTTGCGGGCAAGCACTGAGTGTTTACACCAACTTCTTCTTTCTTCTCCAAGTGGATTATAAATCTTTTTCTCTCTTTTACAAAACTTCCTCACTATAAGGATCACTCAAGTTTAGAGAGAGATTTTGAAAGCTAGGAGTAAAAATAACACAAATTTTTTAAGCTTAGTTTCTACTGAAAGAAACTCCAAAACCTTCTATCTATAGCAAAAGTTGAAATCTACCCGTTATCAGTTTCGGGCGCCCTAAACACATTTCGGGCGCCCTAAACTCAAATTCTTTTGTCTGCATACGGCGCCGTCTATGCCAATCCTGCCAAATTGCTAATATTGACTTTCAGGCGTCCTGCACATAGTCGGACATCCAAATTCGCCGAAAACGAAGCATACGCATTAAATGCTTTCACATCTATTGTTTCCATATTTTTGGGCGCTCGAAGCCAACGTAAGGCGCATCTTGCGATGGGAAGGGTGCTCGATGATTTCGAGCGTCCTCAACCCTATTGCGGGCACCCTAAACATTAGGATCTTGTTTCGAGCGCCCAAAACTGCGTCCGAAACTTGTAGGAATTTTACATAACGTGATTTTGAGATTTATGGTGCTTTTTAGAGTTTTGTAAATGAGTTTTGATCATTCTTTTAGGCACAACTTTAGATGAGAAATCTTCATATCTTATATGTGCATTTTAGAAACTAATAATCTTTATAATTAGCTTGATTTTGCCGCTCTCTAAATTTGAATGTTTAGAAGTGAAAACCCAAAAAGAGAGATAATGGTCAATTTAACCTTTAGAAGCCAAATAGGCTTCTTTTACCTATGAAGTTTCATTTTTTGGTTCATATCTTGAGTTCTCCAAAATCTTAAGAATCTAAACATAAAACTCAAGCAAAAATGATTAGTATAATAAGATTATCATTATTTATGATCATAAAAAATAAGCAAGAAATTAGATCCAATAGGCCAACAATCTTCCCCTTTTTGATAGTGACAAATAATGTGATACATAATGGGGCAAAAAAATAAAGTGATAAAAAGCTTCCCCCAAATATAAGAATATTTTCAAAGTAGGTTTCAAGAAAGTGTTCAAACAACATTATAAGCATAAAAAGTGTGCAATTACTTATGTCCCAAACATCACAAACACATATGTAACTAAATATTACATATAACTATCTCCCCCTTTGTCATCACAAAAAAAGAGAAAGGATCAAAGGGAAAAAGAGAGTCCATGACATAGAGTACCAAAAAGACTAAAATATAAATATATGCATCAAAATAAGAAAACAAAATGAGACACTAGGCCACACAATCCACTATTCCTCGCCATCTTGATCATCATCATCATCTTGATCCATAGGGTCCTCCGGTGGAGGTGTAGTAGATGATGATGGTTGACCACTGTGGTGTCCAAAGGTCGCAAAGATGGTGCTCTACTCTAAGTGATCTATCGAAATGATCATCGATCCGCTGAATTTGCTCACCAAACTGGGTGAGAGTGTGGTCAAAGGAGTCTAGTCGAGTGTCTATCATGTCCAGGCGGTGGGTGATGTCTTGATAGTAAGGCTCATGTAGAGAAGAAGGTGCGTGATCTGGTGGAGAGGGAACCGCTACGTCGTCACCGTCTTGATTGTTGTCGCCGTCATTTCCACCGTCTTCCTCGGCTTCTTCTTCTTTTGAGCTTGTGGATGATTCTTGAATATGCTTCCTTATCCACTGCTCGTGCCGGTTTTGCTTGAATCCGATGCTTGTGAAAGTATCTGAGTCAATGCGAGTGGGGACTTTTCTTGACCTTTCATTGGCAACGGGAATGCCAAAATGCTCAAAAATTGCGGTAAGGAGAGATCCATAGGGAAGAGAACGTGAAGTATGAATGACTGCGACCACAAGATGGTGCATGAGAATGTATGCAAAATTTACCATGATCCCTTTCTGAAGGTGATAGAGAAGTACTAAGTCCATTTTCTGGGTAGTGGTGTGATGACCGTCTCTAGAAAAAACCACTTTGGTAAGAAGAAAGTGGGCAACACGATCGAAAAAAGAGAGTCGAGCACTATCATCTCGAGAAGTGGTGTGCTCACAAAGGAACCGTCAACGAATTTCTCTTTCGGTGACTGTCAAAAAATTCCAAACATTTGTGGCAAAAAAATTCAACTCTCTCAATAGGGATGTCTAGGAGAGAGTTTAGAAGTTGAGGAGTGATAGCAAAATTTACGCCCCTAACTTTAGAGGTGATATGAGAATGATTTTGGTTGAAGGCCGCATTTGCAAAAAATGTTCGCATTAGATTAGAATAGTAGGCTCTACCATTTGCTAAAAAGGAGTTCCATCCAAGTTGGATTACACTTTGAACTACTCCAGGGCAATCAAAGTTTGCAAAGTTAACAAATCGGCAAAGTAGTGTGGATCGACATAAAGCGAATTTTTCTTGAGCATCTCTAGAGATAAAATTAAATTGGTCAAAATCAGGCTCAGGAGGTGGAGGGGAGACATTTCTACGTAATCTACAAGAGCTAGAGGCACCAGTGTTTGGAATCTTGGTTTTAGACATTTTACTGTGGCAGTATTACAATAATGGTGAGTGCACTGTAAGAGGGTTTGAAGCTAGGCTAGGTTAAAATTAGAAAAATCCAAAAATGGCCAAATGATAGTAGATCTGAGTGGAGATAAGTGAAAAAGTTGTAAAAGTACTGCTAAAAATTGAAGAAAACTGAATCTAAGAAAAGATAAAAATTAGGGTTTTTAAAGAGAAAAAGTAACAGGAATAAAGAATTTGTGAAAGAAGATGATGAAAAATAAAGGGGAAAATGCAAGATTTTCACCTTAGAAGCGAGATGAGGAAGAGATCGTGGAGAATCGAACAGTCTGGAATGGGTTTATTTATACTCAGATCCGCTTCCTGGGCGCTCCAAATGATTTACTGGGTTCCCCGGAACTTCAGGGTCCACAAATTGTTGCGCCAGCGCTGAGGACCGGGTCCAGGATTTCCTGCTCTGAATGGGTTCAAGAATTTTTCAGGTGCCCGCTTAAGCAGCCCGAATATTTAGGGCATTCGCAGGATTGGTCGAGTGCCCGCAACCTCTAAATGCACAAAAAATGTGCTCTCGAGTTTGGAGTATGAAACTCTTTTCGGGTGTCCTGGTAAGGGTCCGAGAAAATCGGGCGTCTACTAGAAATAGGGCATCCGAAATGAGCAGACACTATGACAAAGGATTTTCTGCAGGAATCTGGGCGTTCGAATCAGAGACCAGGCGTCCGAAACTTCCCAAACACAACACAAGATCTAGAAAAATATCAAAATTCATACAAGAATGAACATATAATCAATCACTAGCATATTAGACACCAAAAAAAGTCCATCATAAGCATGTTTAGATATTTAGGAATCAATCAATTAATATAATTCAAGCATTCCTAATTCTCTTCTAAGAGTTGAAAATCTGTCTTCACTAAGGAGTTTAAGTGAAAATGTCTGCTAATTGATGTTTAGTGTCTACAAATTCTATAATGATATCTACCTTCTGAACATGATCTCTAATAAAGTGGTGTCTGATCTCAATGTGTTTAGTCCTAAAGTGTTGAATGGTATTTCTAGAGATGTTGATTGCACTAGTATTATCGCATTTGATTGGAATTTGACGAAAATGAACTTCGAAGTCTTCAAGAGTTTGTTTCTTCCATAAAACTTGTGTGCAACAACTACCGAACGCAATATATTCGGTTTCGGCGGTTCAGAGCGCAACAGAGTTTTGCTTTTTCAAAGACCAAGAGACTAAGGAGTGACCAAGAAATTGACAAGTTCCGCTCATACTTTTCCGATCAACTTTGCACCTGGCAAAGTCGACATCCAAAACATAATATCGTCTACATGCGGTAATATATAGTAAGCTACCAATCATATCTCGGTAAAGCTTTGTGTCCACATTCTTGCCTTTTTCATCCTTGTCAAGCTTTTATTGATGCACTCATTGAAGTGTTCAACTCTTTTGAATTTTTCAAGCCAAATATTTTGATTAGATCCTTAATTTGCATACTTTGCTTGGTTGATGAAAGTTCTATCCTTCATTTGTTTGACTTGAAGCCCAAGGAAGAATAAGAGTTCACCCATCATGCTCATTTCAAATTAATCTTGCATCAACTTAGAGAATTCTTTGTAAAGAGATTCGTTAGTAGCATCGAAGATAATATCATCTATATAAACATGCACTATATGAAAATCTGTAAAGTTAGCTTTAATAAATAGCGTAGTGTCCACCATTCCTCTTGAAAAACCATTTGAAATAGGAAAAATACTGAACCCCTCATACCAAGCTCTAGGAGCTTGTTTTAAATCATAAAGAGGTTTGGTGAGTTAAAAAACATGACTTAAAAAAATGTGATTTTCAAAATCGGGCGGTTGCTCAATGTAGACTTCTTAGAAAATATCTCCATTTAGAAAAACACTTTTGACATCCATTTGATATAATTTGAAATATATAAGAAGTGAATGCCAAAAGAATTCGTATCGATTCTAGTCGAGCAACTGATGCAAAAGTTTCATCAAAATTGATGCCCTCAATTTGGTTTAAATCTTGGACCACTAATCTAACCTTGTTTTGAACCACGATACCGGATTCATCTCGCTTGTTGCGGAAGACCCATTTAGTGCCAATAATAGAATGATCACTTGGTCTGTCCACAGACGTCCACACTTAGTTTTTCTCAAATTGGTTGAGCTCATCTTACATCGCAATAAGCCAAAATTCTAGCTTCATCAAAAAAAATTTGTTCAATTTGAGAGATAAAAGCCAAGTGGTCACAAAGTAGTCTAATAGAAGATCTTGTATTGACTTTTTAACTTGGATCCCAATGATAAAATCTTTGGAGTGATATAAGACAAATTTTCACACCTTAGGAAGGGAGATTAGGTTCAACATCTTTTGATGTGAACTTCCCAACTTTCTTGGTTTGCTCAACATTTTGAGGTGTAGAGTTTAATTTTAGTTTTTTCAGGTCAAGAAGATCATCCTTATAAGATCCATTCTTTCCCTTAGACTCTTCAAAAGTAATATGCATGCTTTTCTCTATTACCAAGGTTCGTTGATTGTAGACTCGATAAACGGTCAGGATCTTTGTAATTTATTTCTGGTGTGAGGTAGATATGTATGTTTTTGTATAGTGATAGATATTAATATATTTTACTTTTGCTCTGATACTTGTTAGCTGTAGATTGTAGTTCTTTTGCAGGTTAGTTTCACGTGTGTGGGGTGCATCCTCAAACACGTGGCGGGTATGTTGCGTACCTGAAGGATTCTATTGTGGACTCAGAGAGCATGACGATATAAATGATGGAATTAAATTGAAATAATTTGGAAATTTTAAACTTCCATAATATAAGATACCAAACTTTATGTCGTTCTTCTTAATAGAATGAAATCTTTAAGAGAAAATAAAATCCATCTACCATTCCTTAGAATGTAGAATATAAGGTTTAAAACCTCTATCCCACTACATAAACTCAATAAAATTCATCATACCATTGCTTAGAACGTAGAAAATAAGGTTTAAAATCTTTATCCCGCTACATAAACTCTAACAAATTCAATCTGACTCAATCCAATATAACAAAATCCGTCTTAAATTTGACCCAATCCATCCAAGGTGGGTTAGATTTCGTAACCCGATCCAACTTGCCCGAGTTGAAATCTTATTTTTTAACATAATATTCTGCATACATGTAAAATAGTTAGATATTGTGATATACTGATAATATGGTAATGGAGGGTAAGGCTAGATTTAGATCGTAGTTGTGAGGACCCGAATCCCCGCGATAGGATTACTATTGGATCAGTAGCTTCTGGAGGCTTATTCGGTGTGTTGGAGGTGTTTGTGCGCGAATCGGACCCAAAAAAGAACTCAGTGGGTAAAATGGGAGCAAGTTTGCCTAACCGAAAGCCTTTGACAAATTTTAGAAGTGGAATTGAGTAAAACAGACATCCGATTTGGATTCAGCGCGCGAAAGCGATGAAAACGAACTATTTATTTGTATTTTTCGGAGCTCGGATGCCTTAGCACGGATTTCGAGGCATCAAGGTACTGTTCCGGCGGCCGGCGGCGACGGGCAGGCGGCGGAGCGGCTGGGCAGGGGCGCAGGGCGGCCGGTCCACAGGCGAGGCGTGCACCAGGGGATAGATGCGTGGCGTCTCCCGATTGGCCGGCACAGCGCGCGCAGCCTGGTGCATGGACCTGCGGTGGACACGTGGCAGATCCTGGTTGGGGCAGTGTAGCACGCGCGGTCTACGCGGTCGTGTGGGGCAGGCGGGCCGTACCGTTGGCAGATGGCCGTACCGCAGGCAGGACGCTTCGCCTATGCGGGGTTTGTATAGGCGGCGGATCTGTTGGCGAGCCCGGGTCGCAGTTTCGACCCCGGGGCGTGATAGATTAGGGTGGTATCAGAGCCTAGGTTGTAGGTCATGGTGGACTTAGAAACCCTAGGCTTATGGTTTGACCCTCAGATGACTTCGTGAGAGTCGTGACTTGTAGCGAGAGTCCTGACTGAGTTATATACCTCTCCCAAGGGACGGGATGAGTGATTGGCATGTTTATTCTCCTAAGTGATTATGTTGGCTGCAGACAACGTAATGCTGTGGAATGGGTGACATGCTTTAGACTTTCACTGGATTAGGTCGAGTGTTTGTTGTGTGCTGATTTGCGATTTTGTCATGGTGAGCGGTGTCTCCCCGACCCTGGGTTTTGACCCGTGTGCATCCTTTAGCAGCAGTTGAGCATGAGCGGTTGAATTTGGGCCGGATACCCAGATTGAGGTCAGAGAGCTCCGAACCCAGATGACAAGATTGTCAGAGGCTTATCAGCGGCGGATTGAGCAGCTGGTTTAGGTGACACAATTGTCGGAGGAACGGGCAGCCCGACAGTGCTTTCCTCCCGAGACCACCCGGGTGCAGTATCCTCAGTGGTAGTGATTTCTATGGTGCCGATTGAGCGAGTAGACCCCTCCGTGCCAATGTTTAGTGCCGAGGCACCGAGGTGGGGTGGATAGCTGACAGCAGATGAATTGTGGGTCATGATCGATCTATTGAGCCAGTTTTGGCAGATGAACCACCCCGATTCGTAGGATTGAGCTTGGAGCCTTTAGAGGCGGAATCGTAGTTGGTGGTGATGGAGAGACTGTTTGAGAGCCCCCTTATGGTGAGAGTTTACGCAGTTATTGAACTGCGCGTTCCATGTTAGAGGGACGAGGCGCATAAGATTTGTGTATCTGGGAGTGAATTGCGCCAGGATACCTTTCAGTTTATTCGATCCCTCCGTTACAGATTTTGGATGCTTCGATGGAGTAGGCGTTGTGTTTGAAGCGTGGCGCTGCAGTTTCTTGGATAGGGATCTACCGCCAGAGACGAAGTCTAGATAGAAGCGCTTGGCGCCGAGTGTTGGAGGACAGATCGGCCGGCAGTGGCATTCCCGTTTTTCTTGAGACGCCAGGGATCGGGTGGACCCCGATGGCAGCTTCAGCATCGGTATCAGCAGCAGCGGTAGCATGGATATGTTATCTGCTGAGGGCCGCATTCGTCGCCTCAGAGTGAGCAGAGGCAGAGGTCGTGCTCTTTATGTAGTTAATCTTGATATTTTCAGGCAGACTGAGCGACGACCGCTTGCATCGAGCGGATGAGTCTGTGCCGCCCGGTTGGAGGGCTCCACGATAGTGGATCGAGTTGTTGCAGGTGTGATTTCATCACAGCAGTTGGAGTTAGAGCATTTTGCATTCCTGCATGGATTGGAGACAGAGTTGTTGCCACGTGCAATAGAGGTACAGGTTCCTGTTGGTGTAGTGCATGAGGAGGAGGCTTGTGGATCATGTCCAGCGCAGTTGAGGCCGCGAGTTGTACCGGCAGACTCATGGGTATTTATGGCAGTTCAGTATTTTGACCTTGTGCTTGAGATTGGTTGGCACAGTGCCACAAGATGTTTGACTGCGGAGAGAGAAGACTTTGATTTTCTGCGAGGCAGACAAGAGAAGGCTTGCTGGCTGAGACAGTTAGAGCGCACAGGTTGCAGCGACAGTGTGAGAGGTGCTTACGGCGGCGCCGGGACTCAAGGATATCCCTGTTGCCCGTGAGATCCCGGGTGTGAGTTCCCTGAGCTGATGATGATGCCGTCGGTTAGGGAGATAGAGATTGATATTGACGTAGTTTTGGGAACCGCGCCAACCTCGACAGCACCTCATTAGATATTGCCAATAGAGCTGAGAGAGCTGATGGCGCAGTCGCAGGATCTGATGGATCGAGGGGTCTGTTTGACCCAGTGCCACGTCGTTGATATACGGTGGTGATGCCACGTCGTTGATACGCGACTGTGAGGGTTCTACTGTGGTTTGAGCGTAGGCAGGTCCGGGTTTGGTTAGGACCTTTGTGGTGGAGTTATACTCCGGTGGTTGTTGTTTTTGAGGCATGCACCTATTTGGAATTATACAGCTGTGTATTTTGCCAAGACGGCGTTCAGGACCCGGTAGGGGCATTATGAGCTCACAGTGAGGCCAATTGGATTGATTAATGCCCTGCCGCCTTACGATTTGAGGAAGTGTATGTTCCAGCCGTACTTGGACAGATTTGGTAGCGGTATGCTCCAGGGATATTATTGTTTATTCCCTGAGTGACTTGAAATATGAGGAGCATTGGTGGATGGTGCAACCATGTCTGTGTGGAAGAAGTTGTATGCCAAGTTGTGGAGGTGCAAGTTTTAGCTTCGAGAGCATACCTTCTTGGGTCACCTTATTTTAGCCGTTGGAGCGGCGGTGGAACCCGGCCAAAATAGATGCTATTCGAGAATTGGCCGAGGTCAACATTTATCGTTGAGGTGAGGAGATTCTTGGACAGAGCAGTGCTAGGAGGGCTTAGCGAACGGATGAGGAGACTGATAGCAGCGCCGATTTTAGCTTTGTCAGCGGTGGGAGATGGATTTGCGAGTTATAGTGATACCTCCCATGATGGCTGTGGAGTTACAGTTGAGTTATTTTCGGACATCCTGTATCACCCCGACCGGGCCACTGTGGTGGCAGATACCTGGAGCAGGAGAGCTTTTCGGGGTTGAGTTTGATGATTCCACAGCTGGCACTGTGTGGGACCGTTGAGGTTGTGTCCCTAGGGGCCCCTTTTTATGGTAGACCACGGCTGAGCAGTCCACTCGGATGGTCAAGATTCGGGGGTGACCGAGTGAGGACCCCACCTATTAGGGCTTCTTTTCTTATTGGATGATCGTGTGGGTGGGTTTCGGGTCGCCCTGGTTGAGTTGGCTTAAGGGTGTGGTGTTGGTGTGTGTTGCACTGGTTGTTCTTTTCTTTTCCCCCAGCCTTTTTGGAGTCCCTGAGGTTTTTCCATGTCTCAGCTCAGGAGTGTTATGCTTTTGGATCCCTCGTCCGTGATTGACTCGTCTCTTTTGAGATCTGTGAGAGTTTGGAGTACGAGGAACGTCCATTGCGAATTCTGGCTCGTGAGATAAGGGAATTGCGCAATTGGGCCATGCCGTACCGGTTGTTGTTGTTGAGGAGTAATCACGGGGAGTGAGTGGTGACTTGGGAGCTGGAGACAGTGATGATGGATACCTACCCGTGGTATTTGTGACTCCTGTTTGAGTTGTGTTAGTTTTGAGGACGAAACTTTCTTTTAGTGGGGGAGGATGTGTGGACTCGAATCCCTGCAATAGGAATACTGTTGGATCAGCAGCTTTTGGAGGCTTATTCGGTGTGTTGGAGGTGTTTATGCGCGAATCGGACCCAAGAAATGGACTCAGTGGGTAAAATGGGAGCAAATTTGCCTAACCGGAAGCCTTTGACAAATTTTATAAGTGGAATTGGGCAAAACAGACATCGGATTTGGATTCAGCACGCGAAAACGATGAAAACGGACTATTTATTTATATTTTTTGGAGCCCGGATGCCTTAGCACAGATTTCGAGGCATCAAGGTACTGTTCCAGCGGCCGGCGGCGACGGGCAGGCGGCGGAGAGGGGCGGAACGGCCGCGGGCAGCAACTAGGCAGGGGCGCAGGGCGGCCGGTCCATGGGCGAGGCGTGCACCATGGGATGGACGCGTGGCGGCTCCCGGTTGGCCGGCGCAGCGCGCGCGGTCCATGGAGGCGTGCGGCCTGGTGCATGGACCGACGGTGGACACATGGCAGATCCTGGTTGGGGCGGTGTAGCGCGCGCGGTCTACGCGGTCATGTGGGGCAGGTGGGCCGTACCACGGGAAGGTGGCGGGGGCAGGCGGGTCGTACCGTGGGCACGCACGTGGGCGCGGCGCCCGAGGCGCTGACGCAAGCGAGGCGGGCGCGTGGGGCGCGGCCACGTGTCGTGAGCGGGTTGGCCGTGGTTGCTGTTTGCTGTTCGGGGGACGCGTGGCGCTTCAGGGTGGATTCCGGCGTTGATGGTTTGGGGTACATTCTGGGTTACTGTAGCGGCCCGATTGTTTCGGGCGCCCGGAAGTTGGGACACAGAGGGAATTATTGGAATTGTTCATTTGAGGCTATAAAAACCCCCCTTTGGCTGCATTTTTGGACCCTTTCCCGAGCTCCCCTGCGACAGAGCCCTTAAGCACTATTGTTTCTCTTCTTGTGCTCCATCTTGTGAGGGATTTACAGAATTTTTAGAGGCCTCAGTATCGGCGTTTTCTGCAATGCGGCGCATTTCGACGCTCCTTCGTTTTTGCCTTCTATCGTCGCTTTTCAGTCCGAGACCCCCCCCGGACTACCCCGATGGACTTTTCAATTGATTTTCACAGCAGCGCGTTCATGAGAGGTACGCCTTCGATTTTTGTGTTGATCACTTCACCTCATTTTGGATTTTTGGCACAGTTCCCGAGGCTTTTCTGTGACCCTTTGTACTAATGCAAGGTACGGGACAGCGATGGAGTATTGTTGGATTTTCTCGGTCTACGAGAATCGGAATGAGGCGTTTAAGGACTCGATTAATATCTACGCTTTGAGAGTAACACGCCCGTATTTTTATCGGAATTTTTGGAGGACTCTTCGAAGGTGATATTTAAGCTTCTTTCGGACTGGTTTCCTACAGATTTTTGATAGTGGATAGTTTGACTTGCCGCAGTGTTTTATTTATATCTTGGCCTACTGGTGTCGGAACGAGGTGTATAAATACTCATTTTGGATCTACTCATCGCAAGAATCGCAACCGTAATTTTTTTAGGATTTTTGGAGGACTGTACACAGGTGAAATTCCCCCTCTTCTCTGCTGGTTTGTAAAAAACAGCATGTGCTGTTTGGGGTGTTGTGGGGTATTTGATTGCTGTGTTATGGTTGCGTTATTGGTTAGAGCAGAGGCTTGTGCGACTGAGTACCGAGGGTGCAGTTTCAGCGGATTTTGGATAGCGTGTGACTGCGCACTTCACCGACTTCGGCTTTGCCTGCGAAAAGCGTTTCAGGTGGGTTGCTTCATCTCCAGAACCGGTGGACGGTTCTCTAATTCTATATGTTAGAATGCATGCATGTTTGGGGTACATTGTATGTTATTAAGAGGTAAGCTAGTAAGGATGATTGTATAAGAAAATTGCAAGATTAATATTCATATTAAATAAATCAACTGTCCCTAGTGCAAGTGGCAAAGGGTTTAGTGGTTGATACCCGTGATCCGAGTTCGAAGCCTAGTTGCTTCACATTTCCAGCTAAGTTTATTTAAAAAATAAACGAAGCGGGTAGCATGCTACCTTTCTCTCAAAAAATATTCATATTAAATATTATTGAGGACTTGCAATTTTTGGATATCCATGATAATGAATAGTAAAAGCTTACCTAAGGGAATTTACCCTATGTGATGGTTAGCATGCATGTTTGTTTAATTGTACAATATCTAACATCGAGATGGAAGCTTGAGGAATGGCATATATCATGTAGATTGACATACTATTGTAGTGATCTGTAGCATGCCATATTGCACATAGTCTTTTATGATATGATTACTCGATAGGGTAGGATGCTATATCTATGTGCGGGTATCATTCTGATGATGTATGATGGACCATGGATTATGGACGGTTGTAGCGGATTAGTGGATTTGGCATGTGGTGCTACTAATTGTTATTATACCTTTTATCTTCCTTAAGGGCATATGCATGCTTGTATGGACATCTAGATAGGCCATCTTTTACTACTACATTATCATATTGGGACTTGACTTAGGAGAAACCATCTTTGCTTCTTTTCTCCTTTTTAGTCAGTCATGAGGTTCATGTTGCTCGGGTTCGAGCATGGGTTTGGGATAGTGTAGTCGAAACTTCGAGTCTGGGACAGGTTGGGTTTGATTGTGGATTGTGGGTGTGCGGCAACCGCGGATATTGGGCGGTTGGCCGAGTGTCAGGTGTACTTGATTGTGGATGGCAGGATAGTGCGGCAACCGCGGATATTGGGCGGTTGACCGGAGGTCGGTCATGGGTTTATGGATTGTGGGGCATTACGGCAACCGCGGATACTGGGCGGTTGACCGGATATTTACTTATGCATCATATTGGGTATCAGTTTTCTCTAGTGGACGGAGTTTCTCACTTTTTGAGTACTATTGCATCTGATTGAGGATCGGGGTTTTCCCACTTTGATCAGAGTCGTGATCCAGTCCTGTTGTTTATGATACTTATGCTACTGGTTACTGAGATACTTTACTCGTGTGGGTCGCTCCCCTCGAATGCCACTCTGGAGTGTGCGACAGACATGCTTTGAGTCCTTGAGACTCCTTCTCATCGGTGCTATGCGTTGGCCAGCATACCCGATACAGCAGGCATAGCAGGCAATACCAGTTCTTACTAGTCCATTGATTGGGTTTATTCAGGCAGGCACTTTTATTGTTGCACTCGTGTCAGGGGGCTGAGTGGAGTCTAGTAGCTGTGTTTAGACCAGTGCTAGTGTTGTTGGGAACCGTTTGGGGTTAACGGTGGTCCCGTGGTCGTTGTGAGTTTTCGACCGTTGTGCGAGAGGTTGAGGATTTTGAGTCTATCCGTTCTGAGAGAGAGCGTGGATTTCGACTATAGCCTGCATGAGCCACTATTCGATAGCGAGTTAGTCCGTATGGACACCCTACGTAATTCCTGCCCGGTAGTGGGAGGTGGTTGTAGGTGAGCGCAGGATCGACTAGACCAGATGTGGCAGTCGGCTCGATTGGGTCGATTGTGCACTTCATGTGCAAGTGGTTGCATACCTTTCATTAGTTTTCTCCTTTTGAGCATTTAGATAGAGGCATGGTAGCTGTTGAGTACCTCTAGCTTTCTTGTTCAGTTTTTATTGCATTGTTATCTTATGCCTCTAGTAGACTTAGTGGGCAGATCGTCGGGCCTTGCGGTGGTACCCACTGAGAACTCCCTTTTGGTGTAGTTCTCACACCCATTGGGGGTTTTTCTCTTCCTCTTTCTTTTTTCTTTTTTGTTTTGCAGAGTCTTAGCAGGTGTTGCTGATTCTGCGGTTGCTGTTCGAGGCGAGGGAGTCGCGAGCTAGATCCCTACCCGTCTGTGGAGAGTAGCGGTACCTCTACATTGGAGATCTGGAGTACAGTCAGTAGATTATTTATTTTTCCGCTTTTGAGAGATCATTGTATTGTGAGGATCTGACTTGTACTGAGAGTCTGTACACTGATGTATTATTTCTGATTACCTCCCTGTTGAGTTCTGGTTTATTGTATTGAGGATATTGTATGATTATCATTTATGGGAGATGGACAGTGTATCATTATTTTCAGTTGTACAGATGGTTGATTTTAGTTTTATGACAGTTTTATTTTATAGCTCTGATATCTATTTAGCTGTAGTCACTTTTCTTGCAGGTAGGACGCTTCGCCTATGCGGGGTTTGTATAGGCGGCGGATTTATTGGCGAGTCCGGGTCGCAGTTTCGACCCCGGGGCATGACAGTAGTTCTTTAACACAATATTTGACGTACATGTAAAATAATTATTTGATTTAAATCGTAGTTCTTTAACACAATATTTGACATAATAGGTTTTTTTGCTGAGAGAAAACTAACGAGTTATCCGATTTGTTCATTTTTTAGAAAATAAACTCAACTAAAATTATAAAGCAGCTACACTTCAAATATGGGACTTTGGACACTAATTATTAAGCTCTTAGTCAACTACACTAGGTACTGTTAGTTAAAATTGCTAGATCCTTATGCAAATTAATGCAAAATAACCCAAAAAATATATGTAAATTATTAGATAATCGTTAATTTATTTGAAAATATTATAAATGCTTATCGGAATCCATGCCTGATGAAACACGCTCTCATATCTTAATGTCTCTCAAACACCGACACTAAAATCGCCTCAGATTCAGTACTTTCAAGTCTAGATTCGTTATCTAATTATTAATTTGCTCTAAATGGGACAGGGTAAATGACGGCAAAAATCTGACTCGAGGACCACAACCCTATTATGTTTCTTATATAGTACGTCTAATTAGGGTCTCATAAATCCTAATTAGACTTGTAGTGGGCTTCTGCACATTAAGATCCCATACCCAATAGATATCCTTATAGCCCATATTAGATCACTTGATAGCTCTTTTAAATTAGATAGCCTATAATATAATTGTAAATTTATATGTGGTTTGATTCGGTTCAGCTCTTATAGTTCGCTTTGGGTTGTACTAGATTGTAGTTCGAGTTAGATCCTTTATAGTTTGATTTAAGTCGAACTAGCTTGTGGTTCGGTTTGGGTTGGAATTGACTTCAGTTCAAGTTGAATTCTCCACGACTTGGTTTAAGTAGAATCGTCTTGTCATTCGGTTTGACTCGAACCTCATGTGGTTCGGTTTGGGTTCAACCGGGTTGTAGTTTGGTTCGGCTTGACTTGGACCTCTTGTGGCTCCGTTTGGGTTGAACCGACAAGTTGAATGTTTAAGCCGAACCGGCTTGTGGTTCGGTTTGGTTCGAACCTCATGCAGTTTAGTTTAAGTTGAATCCGTTTAGTTTCAAGGTGTATCCTTCATAGCTCGGTTTAGGTCGAGCTAGCTTGTAATTCGGTTCGACTTGGCTCATGCTCCTGTAATTCTATTCAAGTTGAACCGACTTATAATTTGGTTCGGCTCGGCTTTGGCCTCCTATGGCTCTGTTTGGGTTGAACCGACAAGTTGAATCCTTTATGGTTTGGTTTAAGCCGAACCGGCTTGTGGTTCGGTTTGGTTCGAACCTCATGCAGTTCAGTTTAAGTTGAATCCGCTTAGGTTCAAGGTGTATCCTTCATGGCTCGGTTTAGGTTGAGTCGGCTTATGATTCGGTTCGACTTGGCTCGGTCCTCCTATGATTCCATTCAGGTTGAACCGGCTTAGGTTCAATTTAAGTCAAACCGGTTTGTGGTTTAATTCGGTTCACCTCGAACCTCATGTGGTTCAATTTGAATTATATATCTCAATTGTATTTGTTTTAAATCATATCCATATTAGGTTCAGTTGGCAATTCGATTTAAATCGAATTAAGTCGAGCCGTGCCTATCACGAAGATGGCGATTGGCTCGATCGGTGTCTATCACGAAGATGGCGGTTTGATCGAGTCGAGTCGTGCATATCACGAAGATGGCGATTGGCTCGATTGGTGTGGAGTCCCAGTTTTTTCGTGCGACTTGACTGGGTGGTTGGCGGTGAGAAAACACCTATTATTGGTGTATTGAGCCCGTTGTGCGTCAAACGGATGCGAAAAACGGACTCAGCGCGCGAAAACGTTGAAAATCAGCAATTTTCGCGCAAAATAGGCCTTTGGGCCGAATTGTGGAGTGGGCCGGTCCACGGCCCACTTCCGCGTGCACCGGGACTAGCGGAGAAGCGCACCAGGACGCGTGGCGGGCCGTGGTTGGGCGAGTGTGCGTGCATGGCTGACCCGGCGGGGTCAGCGCACCGCACGTCGCCTTCGCACGTGGCGGCATGCGCTTGGTTCGCGCCAACCACCGGGGCAGGTGGCGGGCCACATGGCGTTGCGCCATTGGGCTGCACCACCCACTCCCTCCACCTGTTGGGCCACGTTGCGTCGTGCGATTGGCCGGGGCCAATCGCGCAACATGGGCGGGGACGCGTGGCGCGATCGGGTGGATCCGGGCGCTCCCCGGGTGGCTGCCACGTGCCCCGTTCGGGGGCCCGAAGGATTCGGGCCCCCGAATCATGGGCGCGAATCCAAAATTGGGCCCTTGGTTGGTTTTTTCTATAAATAGGCCTCCTTGTGCGGCCTTTTGATACTTTTTGGGCTTTCCTCTCTAGGCCATTTTCGACAGGGATCATCTTCTGTGCATCTTCTTCAATATTTGGGATCCCGAAGATTTTTTTGGAAGACGTTTCATCAGTTTCCTCCTCGACATCGCGAGCTTCGACGCGCCTTCAATACCGAGCTTTCCCATTGACGTTTCGTCTATGGGCTCCCCTGGGCTGATCCGAGAGAGTTTTTAGCCGATTTCTACGGCATCGTTTCCACGAGAGGTAGATCTTCGATTTTTGTATTTACTGCTCCTCTCAGTTTTGGGTTTTTATTATGGTTTTCGGAGCATCTTTGAACCCCTTTCTTGCTGGTGGTTTTTCTGGACAGCAGAGATTGTCTGATTTTTATCTCGGTGCTCAGTTATCGGATTTCGGCCTGTGAGGACTCGATCGACATCTACGCTTTGCAAGGATCGCAGGCTTATTTTTGTTGGAATTTTTGGAGATCGTTTGGCAGGTGATATTTTGACTTCTTTCGAACTGCTTTTCTGCAGATTTGTAATCTTGGGGATTTTTGCTTACCGCAGTATTTGGACTATATCTTTGTGCCCGGGAGGGGTTTTCATGTGTTTTTGGGCTCGTTGGGATCGTGGGAACCTGAGGAGTACCCCCATTCAGTTTCGACTTATTTGGACTTCGGATCGACGTGTGCATTCAGGTGGGTTGCTTTCGTCTCCAAAACCGGTGGACGGTTCTCTAATTCTATAGGATAGTGAACATGCATGTTTGTGAGATGTGTTAGTGAGCATGTTGGTGACAGATGATATTTCCTTTTTTGTTGATTTGAGATCATGTTGGTTAATGTTCTCTATTTTCATTCAGTTAAATTAAATGCTATTATTGGAACTTTGACCTAGCACCCTATCATATGATGCATGTTTCAACTAGACTAGTAGAAAACCCAAACTTGGTCTAGTTTGTTTATGCTTTAGACACTCCCACACTTTTATTTGTTTTCCTGGACTTAGAGTGTTCCTCGCCCGGGTAGTGGGTCGAGTGGTCGGGTTGTTGGGAGATGCATGTTACACTCGTGTCTGGGGGCCGAGTGGACTCTGGTAGCTATGGATAGATCAGTGCTAGTCTTGGGAGCCGTCTGAGTCGACGGTGGGTCCCAGCTGTTGAGTATTTCCAGCTAGTGGGTCAGAGATGTGATTTTAGTACTGTCGATCTTGTTGATCGTGGATTTGGATTATAGCCTGCATGAGCCGTATTGAGCTCGACAGAGATGCGCGGATACTTTCCTCGGTGGGGTCGCGCCCCTCGAGTGCCGCTCCGGAGCTAGGCCTGTTACTTTGCTATCGCGACTTGTCGATGCTGTCCTTCTGGCTGGGCCCTTTTTGGGCAGTCACAGATGCCCTACATATGTCCAGTCCTCCGTGGATGTAATGGCAGTATGTGGGCGCAGGTTTGACTGGACCCTATGTGGCAATCAGTATAGATTGGGTGATTGTTTTATCATGAGATAGTAGTGGCATCATGTTTCCTCTGTATCACCCTTGAGCATTTAGATAGAGGCATAGTAGCTGTAGAGTTATTTCCAGCCTTTCTTTGATAGTACTGCATTTGATACCTTATGCCTCTAGTAGACTTAGTGGGCAGACCGTCGGGCTTGGTGGCGGTACCCACTGAGAACTACTGTTGGTTGTAGTTCTCACACCCGCTGTTGGTGACTTTTTTCCAGGGACTTCTTCTCCAATTCCTGTTGCTCCAGTTGCTGCTCCATCTAACCGAGGTAAGGGAGTCGCGAGTTAAATTCATACCCGTTTCCAGTGCAGAGAGTAGATTCACCCCTTCCTGGTGATGTCTTTGTACAGTCAGTGGTTTTGGATGTATTTTGTATTTACTTTACTTGAGAGTTGTATTTTTGGAGAGACTTTTGTATCTGTGAGGACCTGACTTGTACTATTTGGTGTTGTAGTTATTTTATTTCTGCAGTTTACTTTTCCGCTCTGATATCTGTATAGTGGTTAGTATTATCTTTTGCATGTTAGTCGTTTCGTATATACGGGGTTTCCCGTATGGGCGGCGGATTTGTTGGCGGGCCCAGGTAGCAGTTTCGACTTCGGGGCGTGACAAATTAGAGCGGTATCAGAGCCTAGGATGTAGGTCATTGTGGACTTAGAAACCCTAGGCTTGTGGTTGAACCCTAGGATGACTCACGTGAGAGTCGTGATTGTTGCGAGAGTCCTGATTGAGTTTCCTAACTGTCCCAAGGGATGGGATAAGTGATTAACATGTTTTCTCTTGGCAAGCGGCTATGTTGGCTGCAGACAACATAGTGCTACAGGAAGGGGGACATGTCTTAGACTTTCGCTAGATTGGGTCGAGTGTTGTTTTGGTTCTGATCTTCTTCCTTTGTTTCAGGGTGCACAATGCCTCCACGACGCAGGATGCTGACGCGTTCTCAGCCTTTATCCTCCGATGAGCCGGTGCAGGAGGAGTCAGGGCAGGGCCAGCAGAGAGAGCTACAGGAGCTTTGGGCTTAGATGGCCCAGATGTCGGAGACCGTGGACCGGATGATGCGCATGCTTGAGCAGAGGGCGCAGCCGGTTGCAGCACCCCCGGAGAGTTCCCCTGCAACTTCTTCGTCGATTGCGGCACCCCCTGTGGCACCAGCGGCACCGGCAGCCCCTATTGCGCCGGTTACCAGCAGACAGCCGTCCAGGACGGTCGTGTTACGACATTTTGGTGTTGGCATATTTCGTGAGTCAAGTCAATAAATTGAGTCGGAGTCTTGAAGTGATCAAATTGTCAATCAGCAATCGAAGACTCAGAGAAGAGCTCAAGTTGGCACTTAGTGATTTGAGTCTTGAAGATTGAAGGTGAAGAATTGTGGATCAATTACATCAATCTCAAGAAAATGGATTCGGATTGATCAGGTATGTTTAACTAAATAATTTTGGTGATCCGAATACTTTCTTATAGTGTAGAAACACTTGGATGAATTTTTAATTGCATAAAAATCAAAAACTGGACATGGGACATGTTCAGGATCCGGATCAGACAATCCAATCCGGATCCCGAAGGGTGTTGTTCATGTGCAAATCCAATCCGGATCCAAGCCAATTCTGATCCGGATCCCGAACATTGGATTTTGCTGAAATTCATGAACGATCCGGATCGGGCATTTCAATCCGGATCCCGAACCCTTGTTTTTCTGGAATTGTCAATCTCGTTACGACGATCCGGATCGCAGTAAATCCGATCCGGATCGCCGTCCTGAAAAATTCCAGATAAGGTAAGTTTTTGATTCTTATCTCTTTCCAAAGGTTTCTAACCTATAAATAGACACTTAGGGTTTCTCAAGAACGGGGGACCGATACCGAAAACACTCGAGAGCAACCCTAGAGGCTGGATTTTATCTTTCTTCTTTTTAGCCTCTTTTAGGTCAATTCGACGGTTCTTCTAAGATCTATCTTTTGTCGAATTGATCTAAACTTTGCTTAGAAATTCTTTCTACGGTTCTTCAATGATAATCTAAGCAAAGGATCACCATCGAAGCCTATATTTTGTATCGGCTGAGTTTGCGTCGTGGATTCGACGTGGCACCGTGGATTCGGTGTGTTGAAGGCGTTTCGTGGATTCGAAACGTGTGCTCGTGGATTCGAGTGGCGTTCGTGGATTCGAACGTGTGCAGTGGACGTGCAATCGGTGGAGCGCAAGGTCCGAAGAACTTGAAGGAGGGGTCGAGTCCGTGGAGTCGGTAATCACCTTGTTATTCTTCTTTTTCTTAGTGGATTGTTATTGCGTGTTGGTCCCGTGGTTTTTCTCCTGGATTGGAGTTTCCACGTAAATCTCGGTGTGCTATTTTTATTTTCCGCATTGGTTTTTATTTTGCACTGAGATTTGATTTTTAAATATTACACCTATTCACCCCCCTCTAGGTGTTTGATAGTACCTATTTAGATCCTTGTGGATCCTAAATAAAACCTACAATTGGTATCAGAGCGGGTTTTAGGTTTATCTATCATGTCGGGTGAAAGTGGTAATATTTTTAGACCTCCTCTTTTTGATGGGACCAATTATGCATATTGAAAAGTGCGGATGAGAGCTTTTCTCATCTCTATTGATGAGACGTGTTTGGCAAACCGTTGAATACGGTTGGGTGCATCCGGTTGAGGAAGTAGGAAATTCTACTACCCCAAAACCTCGCTCTAGATGGTCCAAAGAGGAAATCGAAAGATCTTCTTACAATGGGAAAGGTATGAACGCTTTATATAATTCTCTTTCCTCGACTGAGTTTACAAGAATTTCCGCGTGTGAAACCGCGAAGGAAATTTGGGATATTCTCAAAATTACACATGAGGGTACTAATCTTGTAAAAATTCAAAAGCTCCAGATGCTTACAAGTCAATTTGACTCTATTCATATGGAAGAGCATGAATTGTTTACAGATTATTACACTAGACTTCAAGATGTAATTAATACATGTGCTAATTTAGGAGAAAAGATCCCGGAGTCGAAAATTGTAAGAAAGATACTTCGGACTCTTCCGGAACGGTTTAGGGCAAAGGTTACCGCCATTGAAACCGTTAGTCATCCGGATGAGATGAGTGTAGAGGAATTAGTAGGTGCTTTACAAACTTATGAGATGACTTTTCCTACTAATCAAATTTCTTCCAAGTCTTCTTCTAAGCTTACAGGTATTGCATTCAAATCAACAAAGGAAGAAGATGACGAATCAAGTTCCGACGATGAAATCTCTTTTGCCGATTTTGAAGAACAATTGGCGCGGATCACAAAGAAATTTCGTCGGAAATTTTGGAAGAATCGAACCGATGGATCTTCATCCACGAAACCATCTAAAGGATCATCGGGTTCTAAATCCTCTAAACTCAAAGGCGTTGCAAAACCTTCTAAAGAAAAAGAAAAAGATGATTTCGAAGGGGAAATCCGATGCTATCGATGCAAAGGCTACGGCCATATTTCAACGGATTGTCCTTCTAAGAAATCATACAAAAAGAAGGCTTTGCAAGCAAAAACTTGGGACGATTCTTTTCGATGAATCGACCTCAAGTGAAGAGGAAAAAGTTGTTGCTTTTCATGCCTCTCAAATTCCCTCTTCTAATTTGTGCTTATCATCTTTAGTCACTGACTCTATTCCTTTGATTTTGCATGAAACATCAACATCCGGCGGAGAGTCATCAAGTGAGGGGGAGTCGGACGAAGAAGAACTCGTTGAGGCATACCAACAACTTCTTGCGGAATCAAAGAAGATGGCCAAGCATATCAAGAAGTTGAGGAAGCAACGACTTGAAGTTCAAGACGAGAATCAAGCTTTAAAGATCAAACTTCATGATCTCGAGGAGGAACGAGGGCGTTTATTGGATAACAATAAAATCCTCCAAGAAAAGTTAAACCAATCGGAGACAAATGCAAAATCATATATGGACAAGATTGGTTTTCTTGAAAAGCAGTTTGAGGAGATTCATGTCACCAACCAAGCTTTGACCAAGCAAGTTCATGAACTTAAATCCGACATACAAAGGCTTTCAACCGGTTCCAAGAAACTTGATTGTATGTCCGGATTAGGTCAAACAAGCAAGGTTGGTTTGGGATTTAAAAAGAACCAAACTGTGAAGGCTTCAAGTTCCACAATAAATTGAAAGGAAGAACTTGTCACCTATGTGGACTTGAAGGACATTTGGTGAAGAATTGCCCGAAAAAGAGAAAGAAAAATCCTTCGGCAACTTCATCTACGGAGCGGACTCAACGGAATCAAAAGACACATCAAGTCAAAGGAGTTCACTCAACCCACCAAAGGTCCGAGCCACAACATCAATCATACAACTGGATCATTGCGAGGCAAAGACCTAAGGTGGACCAACAGTCAAAGCGGACAACCCCCGGCCACAACGAATCAAGACAACCCAAAATCCAGCGATTTTGGATTCGGAAAGGTGATATCTTTCCTTGTCTTAAGTTCTAAATAGCTTATGACTGTATGTAATGCTTTGATTGGTTTTCCCTTCATATTTTTCTTAATCTTTGCATTACATGTTTTTCAATGCTCTTTGTTTTTATACTTTGTTTTTGAACAAAAGGGTTTTTAATGAACAAGTGCATTGAATAAAAAGGGCTTCACGTTCATTCACTCCAAATTAATTTTATATGGATTATCAACTTTACTCCATAATCATAATCTTGAAGATACTTCATTATAGGAGTTTTTGATAGTTATAAGCATCAAATTTTAGAAATCATGTGTGATCTTTAGATGCTTAATCTATCTCGGTTGTGTGAATTCTTTGTGACAACACAAGTTGAGCATTGGTTATATTGACTTTAATTGCATCTTTTCACGCATTTAGAAATCTATTATGCTTTTGACATCATAATATTTCGATGTTGCAATGATCATTTATGTTAATTAATTCATCTTTTAAGTGATCAAAGTCAATTTCTCTCTCAATGATCTCTTGGTATAGTCATTATCTTATTTGACTATTTAGTCGAGTATGAATGCGAGATCAATTTTTGGTTGAATACCTTATATATTAAATAATTGATAGCCAATTGAGGGGGAGTCAAAGAAAAGTAAAATGCTCAAAAGATGTGGAAAGAGTTACATCCCAATGAGGAGTGTGAAAACTACCACCACATGGAGGAAAGAGCTACCACCTCGGTCGTCCGAGTACTGTGTGCAGCTACCACATGAATACCAAGCATGGTTTTGTCAATTTTGATTAATAAAATGCATATTGAAATACTTGACTCTGTCAAATTTCAAGGTTGGTATAAGGTGGGATTTTTAACGAAAGATGCTCAAAGAGCCACTCTCTTCAACAGATTGTCTAGATATATTATCTAACTTATCTGGGATTTCAAACATCTATTGATCTTGGTATTTCATTTTCTTTACCAAATTGATGATTTGATAAAGGCATTACGCATAAGATCATGTTAGATGTGATTGAAGTTGTTCAACTTTAAGGGTTTTAATTTTCATAAATTTTCGTTTCATTTTTGAGTATTTTTGATAGATTTGGTATAATCTATTTCTTGTTGCATGAAACGATGACTTTTGTTTAAAGTTGATGCGCTAAAGTGCTTACATACTTTTTCTGATTTTTATGGAATTTTTCTAAATTATTCTGATGAAAGAAATTTGGATCATACACCTCAATCTCAAGAAAGGGTAGAATTCAAGATTGATGTCATTTGGAAATCTCCGTAAGTCATCTTTGTAAATTCGTTACATCTTGATAGAGTTTGGATCTCAAGATTATTTTTGATGACTTGTGTTTGATGAATATAACATGAAAAACTGTTTATAATGTTTTATCTTTGTTTTTCATGATTTAGGAGTAAATCTTTTTAATTTTGTGAAATTAATTGGATTGAATGGCATCTGTGTGAATTCATTGTTTAAAGCACTTAAATTGATTTCTTGATGGAATACAAATCGGTATTTGAAAAGATTCCAAAATCTGGATTTGTTTCAAGAAATTATTTGATTTTTGCTTTCTGGTACCGGTACGCAATCTGCATTTTTGTTATATACCGGAACTGAGCTTTTATCTCTCTTTCTCTATGAACTAATGTTGTTAGATTTCCTTTTGTCTAGTATGTTCACTGTTTGACAATTTGTGACAAAAAGGGGGAGAAGAGAAATGACGGAGATGAGATCATCGAGATAGGACAAACAAAAAACGAAAAGGGGGAGAACAGAAAATAATGATCGTATCACAAAGGGGGAGAACATAGATGCTCAAGACAGGGGAGAACATGGAGAACATGGAGAACATGTTAGAGATGCTCAAGATAGGGGGAGATAAAGAAAAGATTGAAAGAGCCGAAAAACAAAAGAACCAAAAGGACGAATCAAATGTAGGATTTTAATTTCTAACGACTAACGTTTGATTTTGTTTGGAGTTTTGTTTTGCAGGAATTACATCACTTTAAGACTCCAAGTCCTAAGTCATAGAGTATGTTCTAGGACTGTTTGGTTCAAATGTAATTTTGTATTTATTGGATCTTTCACGCAAAGAAAATCAATGTTTTGGTGATGACATTGAATTTCGAATTTTTTGGTTTAAGATGAGTGACTTGAGCGTTTTTATGTATTTTTGGGTTTTGTCACGAAATTGCCAAAGGGGGAGATTGTTACGGCATTTTGGTGTTGGCATATTTCGTGAGTCAAGTCAGTAAGTTGAGTCGGAGTCTTGAAGTGATCAAATTGTCAATCAGCAATCGAAGACTTAGAGAAGAGCTCAAGTTGACACTCAGTGTTTGAGTCTTGAAGATTGAAGGTGAAGAATTGTGGATCAATTACATCAATCTCAAGGAAAATGGATTCAAATTGATCAGGTACGTTTAACTAAATAATTTTGGTGATCCGAATACTTCTTATAGTGTAGAAACACTTGGATGAATTTTTAATTGCATAAAAATCAAAAACTGGACATGGGACATGTTCAGGATCCGGATCAGACAATCCAATCCGGATCCCGAAGGGTGTTGTTCATTGCAAATCCAATCCGGATCCAAGCCAATTCTGATCCGGATCCCGAACATTGGATTTTGCTGAAATTCATGAACGATCCGGATCGGGCATTTCAATCCGGATCCCGAACCCTTGTTTTTCTGGAATTGTCTGACTCGTTACGACGATCCGGATCGCAGTAAATCCGATCCGGATCGCCGTCCTGAAAAATTCCAGATAAGGTAAGTTTTTGATTCTTATCTCTTTCCAAAGGTTTCTAACCTATAAATAGACACTTAGGGTTTCTCAAGAACGGGGGACCGATACCGAAAACACTTGAGAGCAACCCTAGAGGCTAGGTTTTTATCGTTCTTCTTTATAGCCTCTTTTAGGTCAATTCGACGGTTCTTCTAAGATCTATCTTTTGTCGAATTGATCTAATCTTTGCTTAGAGATTCTTTCTACGGTTCTTCAATGATAATCTAAGCAAAGGATCACCATCGAAGCCTATATTTTTATCGGCTGAGTTTGCGTCGTGGATTCGACGTGGCACCGTGGATTCGGTGTGTGAAGGCGTTTCGTGGATTCGAAACGTGTGCTCGTGGATTCGAGTGGCGTTCGTGGATTCGAACGTGTGCAGTGGACGTGCAATCGGTGGAGCGCAAGGTCCGAAGAACTTGAAGGAGGGGTCGAGTCCGTGGAGTCGGTAATCACCTTGTTATTCTTCTTTTTCTTAGTGGATTGTTATTGCGTGTTGGTCCCGTGGTTTTTCTCCTGGATTGGAGTTTCCACGTAAATCTCGGTGTGCTGTTTTTATTTTCCGCATTGGTTTTTATTTTGCACTGAGATTTGATTTTTAAATATTACACCTATTCACCCCCCTCTAGGTGTTTGATAGTACCTATTTAGATCCTTGTGGATCTTACATTATAAAAACCTACAGGTCGGACAGTTGACCCCTGTGGAGCAGCGAGAGGTTGTAGATTTCTTGATGAGGTTCCACCAGCTCGATCTGCCTCGTTTCTCTGGTGGAAGTTTGAAGCCGTGGGAGGTAGAGTCGTGGATCATGGCTATGGAGCGACTTTTTGAGACCCTTTTTGTCGAGGAGAGGTTTTAGGTTCTTCTGGCGACAAACTTTCTGGATCACAATGCCGAGGCTTGGTGGCGGCGAGTGCGACCCGTTGGTCTGCCTGGGTCCTAGCTGCTTACTTGGGTAGAGTTCCGCGGCCTTCTTCTTGGAGCTTTCTTTCCTGAGACTGTCAGACAGAGGCTGGAGGAGGAGTTGAAGAATCTCCGACAGGGAGGCCATACTGTGCAGGAGTACATTGAGGATTTTAATCGGTTTCTGAACAGTGTACCGCACGCGGCCAGGGACCAGGCGCACAGGATTTACATATTTGAGCGAGGCTTGCGCCGAGATATCTATCAGTTTGTTTGTTCGCACAGACTGCAGACTCTGGATGCCTCGATGAAGCAGGCATTGTATGTTGAGCGCGATGAGGTAGTGATGGAGGAGATGACTCTTGCACCCGCAGCGATTCCTGGGGCGAAGCGCCTAGCACCGGTTGACGGGGGACAGACGAGCCGGCAGGGGCCTCCAAGACCTCCACGATTCCATTCTCAGGGTCATGGGTTTCAGGGACGCCAGAGGTCTGGTGGACCCCGTCACCCTCAGCAGCAGCAGCAGCGACGACCGTCTTAGCAGCAGTAGTCTCAGCCGCAGCAGCAGTTTCAGCGGCAGCCGCGCCAAGATAGATGTGTTATTTGTGGGGGACCGTACCCGTCGAGCCAGTGTACTCAGAGGCAGGGCCGATGCTTCTGTTGTGGTCAGACTGGTCATTTTCAGGCGTCATGCCCAGAGTAGGCTTCCCAGCACCCTCGACGGCCTCAACACCCTTTATTCCTCTACAGATGGCTGGACCTTCCTCGACCTATGGTATGCCTGATCGTGCTTCTTCCTCGCGACAGCCGGAGTGACGACCCCCAGCACCGAGCGGGCGAGTTTATGTCGCTCAGGTTGAGGATGCTTCGGCGGCTGACCACGTCGTCGCAAGTATTGTTTTGATTTCTGCAGTTCGTACTTGAGCTCTTTTCGATACTGGTGCTTCACACTCATTTATCAGTAGAGCATTTGCATCCCTACATGGTATAGAGATAGATTTCTTGTCACATGCATTAGAGGTTCAGATTCCAGATCATATTTTGCATGTCGAGGAGTACTATAGGGCGTGGCCAGTGCATTTGGGATCTTTGATCTTGCCGGCAGACTTGCTTGTCTTGTGACAGCTCCAGGATTTTGACGTTGTACTGGTTATGGATTGGTTGTCGCGGTACTTTGCCACCATTGATTGCAGAGAGAGGATTGTGACTCTCCGCGAGCCAGGACAGGATGAGTTCGTCTACAAAGGCTGTCAGAGCACGCCATTCGCAGCGACCGTTTCCTCGGCGAGGGCTAGGCGGATGATGAGTAGAGGTTGCACTGCCTTCTTGGCGACTATTGTTGAGGTGCCTACGGCGGCATCGGGACTCGAGGATATCCCTATTGTCCGCGAGTTCCCGGATATGTTTCCCCCTTAGTTGACTACTATGCCGCCGGAGATGGAGATAGAGTTTGTGATTGGCGTGGTTCCGAAAATCGCGCCAATCTCAAAGGCACTTTATTGGATGGCACCTGCCGAGTTGAGAGAGTTGAAAGCACAGTTACAGGATCTGTTGGACATGGGTTTTGTTAGACCCAGTGTATCTCCGTGGGGAGCGCCGGTTTTGTTTGTGAAGAAGAAGGATGGATCGATTAGGTTGTGTGTGGATTACAGAGAGCTGAACAAAGTGACCATCCGGAACAAGTACCCTCTACTGTGGATTGATGATTTGTTTGATCAGCTGCAGAGAGCTTCGGTGTTCTCGAAGATTGCTCTCCAGTCCGGTTACCACCAGCTGAGAGTGATGGCCGAGGACATATCCAAAACAGCTTTTAATTCTCGGTATGGGCATTATGAGTTCACTGTGATGCCATTTGGATTGACTAATGCCCCTGCCGCATTCATGGACTTAATGAACCGGGTATTCCAGCCGTACTTGGACCAGTTTGTTGTGGTATTCATTGATGATATTTTGATTTACTTCCGGAGCGATTTGGAGCATGAGGAGCACTTGAGGATAGTGTTGCAGCTTCTGAGGGAGAAGAAGTTGTATGCCAAGTTTAAGAAGTGCGAATTTTGGCTTCGGGAGGTTGCATTTCTAGGCCATGTGGTATCAGCCGCAGGAGTGGCAGTGGACCCGACAAAGATTGATGCTGTTCGAGATTGACCTAGACCGATGACGGTTACGGAGGTCCGGAGCTTCTTGGGCTTAGCAGGTTATTACTATCAGTTTGTGGAGGGCTTTGCGAAGCTCTCTACTCCCCTTACCCGACTGACTAGGAAGGGGACCAAATTCACTTGGATTGAGCAGTGCCAGCAGAGCTTTGAGGAGCTGAAGATGAGACTGATATCAGCGCCGATCTTAGCATTGCCAGTGAGGGGTGATCGGTTTGTGATCTACAGCGACGCCTCGCACAGCGGTTTGGGTTGTGTACTGATGCAGCATGGTAGGGTAATTGCTTATTCTTCGCGACAATTGAAGGATTTTGAGAAAAATTACCCTACGCATGATTTGGACCTTGTAGCCGTTATTTTTGCTTTGAAGCTGTGGCGACATTACTTGTATGGAGAGCACTGTGAGATCTATATCGATCACAAAAGCTTGAAGTACCTGTTCACTCAGAAGGAGTTGAATTTGAGGCAACACCGGTAGTTAGAGTTACTGAAGGATTATGATGTGAGCATTATATATCATCTCGGCAAGGTCAATGTCGTGGCAGATGCTTTGAGTAGGAGGTCAGTGTAGAGTTTGAGTATGATGATTACACCCCAGGCACCGCTAGTCGAGCAGATGAGGCGATTGCAGATCGAGGTCGTATCTTCTGGGATCTCTGTTAGACTTATGTCTATGGTCGTGCAGCCCACTCTGTTGGACAGGATTAGAGAGGGACAGAATGAGGACCCCCACTTGACGAGGATTAGAGGACAGATTTAGATTGAGCAGATAGGGGATTTCTCAGTGGATGCTTCGAGAGGACTGCGGTACAGGGACCGAGCGTGTGTACCTATGGATTCTGAGATCAGAGAGCAGATTATGAGGAAGGCCTATTATACACCTTATACCATTCATCCCCGGTAGGACTAAGATGTATAAGGACCTCAAGGCACACTTTTGGTGGAATGAGATGAAGCGGGATATTGGGAGGTTCGTGGCTTACTGTTTAACTTGTCAGCAAGTGAAGGTAGAGCACCGTGTTCATGCTGGCAAGTTACAGAGTCTCCCAATCCCCGAGTGGAAATGGGATCACATTAGTATAGATTTCATCACGGGGCTGCCGAGGGCGCAGAGTGGAGCTGATGCGATATGGGTGGTCGTGGATAGACTCACCAAGTCTGCTCACTTTCTACCTGTGCAGATGACTTGGCCTTTGGAGCGACTTGCTCAGTTATACCTGGACGAGGTGGTGAGGTTACATGGTGTACCCGCCTCGATCGTATCAGATAGAGACCCGAGGTTTGTCTCGCATTTTTAGGGGAGTCTACAGACAGCCTTGGGGACGCAGCTTCGGTTTAGCACGGCATTCCACCCACAGATCGATGGACAGTCTGAGCGCACCATACAGACCCTCGAGGACATGTTGAGAGCGTGCGTCCTGGATTTTGGAGGAGGGTGGTACCGACACTTAGGATTGGTTGAGTTTGCGTACAACAACAGCTATCAAGCGAGCATTCAGATGGCTCCGTTTGAAGCGTTGTATGGACGCAAGTGTCGGTCGCCCTTATATTGGAGTGATGTGGGTGAGAGGAGGACTTTGGGACCTGATTTACTGCTGGAGGCAGAGGAAAAGGTCAGATTAGTTCGGCGACATATTGAGACAGCCCAGAGTCGACAGAGGAGCTATGCTGATACTCGACGGCGAGACTTAGAGTTTCCGGCTGGTGATCATGTCTTTTTGAAAGTCTCACCTTCGAGGTGGGTCCGGAGATTTGAAGTTCGTGGGAAGCTCAGCCCCCGCTTTATTGGACCCTTTGAGGTACTTGAGAGAGTAGGCCCGGTTACATACCGAGTTGCACTTCCCCCGCGCCTTGCAGGAGTTCATGATGTTTTCCATGTCTCAGCTTTGAGGAGATATGTTTTTGATCCTTCGCATGTGATTGACTTCACTCCACTTGAGATCGGTGAGGACCTTGGGTACGAGGAGCGCCCGGTGCGAATTCTGGCTCGTGAGGTGAGAGAATTGCGCAACCGGGCTATACCGTACGTGAAGATTTTCTAGAGCAATCACAAGGAGCGTGAGGCCACTTGGGAGCTAGAGGCGGTGATGATGGAGACCTATTCCTTCTTGTTCGAGGCTTCCGGCTAAGGTATGGTTGTTTCTGTTTGCTTTCATTTTGAGAAAAAAAAAAAATTTTAGTGGGGGAGGATGTGGTGTCTCGGTTTTCCCGTGCGACTTGACTGGGTGGTCGGCGGTGAGAAAACACCTATTATTGGTGTATCGAGCCCGTTGTGTGTTAAACGAATGCCAAAAAACGGATTCAGCGCGCGAAAACGTTGAAAATCGGCTATTTTTGCTCAAAATAGGCCTTTGGGCCGAATTGTGGAGTGGGCCGGTCCACGGCCCACTTCCGCGTGCACCGGGACCAGCGGAGAAGCGCACCAGGATGCGTGGCGGGCCGTGGTTGGGCGAGCGTGCGCGCGCGGCTGACCTGGCGCGGTCATCGCACCGCATGTTTCCTTTCCACGTGGCGGCGTGCAGTTGGTCCGCGCCAACCACCGGGGCAGGTGGCGGGCCACGTGGCGCTCGCCATTGGGCTGCGCCACCCGCTCCACCCACCTGTCGGGCCACGTGGCACCGCGCGATTGACCGACGCCAATCGCGCAGCATGGGCGGGGACGCATGGCGCGATCGGGTGGATCCGGGCGCTCCTCGGATGGCTACCACGTGCCCCGTTCGGGGGCCCGAAGGATTCGGGCGCCCGAATCATGGGCCCAAATCTGAAATTGGACCCTTGGTTGGTTTTTTCGATAAATAAGCCTCCTTGTGCGGCATTTTGACACTTTTTGGGCTTTCCTCTCCAGGGCATTTTCAACAGGGATCATCTTCTGCGCGTCTTCTTCGATATTTGGGATCCCAGAGATTTTTTGGAAGACGTTTCATCAGCTTCCTCCTCGACATCGCGAGCTTCGACGCACCTTCAATATCGAGCTTTCCCGTCGACATTTCGTCCGTGGGCTCCCCTAGGCTGATTCGAGGGAGTTTTTGGCTAATTTCTATGGCATCGTTGCCATGAGAGGTAGATCTTCGATTTCCGTAGCTACCGCTCCTCTCAGTTTTGAGTTTTTATTAGGGTTTTCAGAGCATTTTTGAACCCCTTTTTTGCTGGTGATTTTTCTGGACAACGGAGCTTGTCTGATTTTTATCCCGGTGCTCGGTTATCGGATTTCGGTTTGTGAGGACTCGATCGACATCTACGCTTCGCGAGGATCGCAGCCGTATTTTTGTTGGAATTTTTGGAGATCATTTCGCAGGTAATATTTTGAGTTCTTTCGGACTACCTTTCCGCAGAGTTGTAATCTTGGGGATTTTTGCTTACCGTAGTATTTGGACTGTATCTTTGTGCACGGGAGGAGTTTTCAGGTGTTTTTGGGCTCGTTGGAATCGTGGGAACCTGAGGAGTACCCCCGTTCAGTTTCGGCTTATTTGGACTTCGGATCGACGTGTGCATTCAGGTAGGTTGCTTTCATCTCCAAAACCGGTGGACGGTTTTCTTATTCTATGGGATAGTGAACATGCATGTTTGTGAGATGTGTTAGTGTGCATGTTGGTGATAGATGATATTTCCTTTTTGTTGATTTGAGATCATGTTGGTTAATGTTCTCTATTTACATTCAGTTAAATTTAATACTATTATTGGAACTTTGACCTAGCACCCTATCATATGATGTATGTTTCAACCATACAAGTAGAAAACTCAAACTTGGGCTAGTTTGTTTATGCTTTGACACTCCCACACTTTTATTTGTTTTCCTGGACTTAGAGTGTTCCTCACCCGGGTAGTGGGTCACGTGGTCGGGTTGTTGGGAGATGCATGCTACACTTGTGTTTGGGGGCCGAGTGGAGTCTGGTAGCTGTGGATAGATCAGTGCTAGTTTTGGGAGCCGTCTGAGTCAACGGTGGGTCCCAGCTGTTGAGTATTTCCAGCTAGTGGGTCAGAGATGTGATTTGAGTACTGTCGATCTTCTTGATCGTGGATTTGGATTATAGCCTGCATGAGCCGTATTGAGCTCGACAGAGATGCGCGGATACTTTCCTCGGTAGGGTTGCGCCCCTCGAGTGCCGCTCCGGAGCTAGGCCTATTACTTTGCTATCGCGACTTGTCGACGCAGTCCTTCTAGCTGGGCCCTTTTTGGGCAGTCACGGACGCCCTACGTAAGTTCAGTCCTCCGTAGATGTAATGGCATTAGATGGGTGCAGGTTTGACTGGACCATATGTGGCAGTTAGTATAGATTGGGTGATTGTTTTATCATGAGATAGTAGTGGCATCATGTTTTCTCTGTATCACCCTTGAGCATTTAGATAGAGGCATAGTAGCTGTAGAGTTATTTCCTGCCTTTCTTTGATAGTACTGCATTTGTTACCTTATGCCTCTAATAGATTTAGTGGGCAGACCGTCGGGCTTGGTGGCGGTACCCACTGAGAACTACTGTTGGTTGTAGTTCTCACACCCGCTGTTGGTGACTTTTTTCCTGGGACTTCTGCTCCAGTTGCTGCTCCTCCATCTGACCGAGGTAAGGGAGTCGCGAGTTAAATTTCTACCCGTTTCCTGTGCAGAGAGTATATGTACCCCTTCCTGGTGATGTCTTAGTACAGTCAGTGATCTTGGATGTATCTTGTATAAGTCGGGTTTGATCGTGTCGAGCCTATCACGAAGATGGCCACTCGATCGCACCAAAAAGAACAGTTTGGTTTGAATCGCCATGTTTCGACTGAGTCGAGCCTTTCACGAAGATGGTCACTTGGTACAAAAATTAACGATACATGCGTGCGATAATAAAAAAAATCTAAAATCGTGTTAGATCGTGTCGAGCCTATCACGAATATGGCCGCTCGGTCAATCGGACAAGAGATCGCATTTTTTATCGTTTGCATGTATGCGTCATCTCTTTACTGTCGTGGAAGTCGAGTTGCCTTCGTTGTTTTCGCCGTCGTCGTCTTTGTTGTTGAAGAACAAAAGCTCGAAGCCGCTTTTTCTCTCTTTTTTTTTCTCTTTTTTTTTTTTTTTTTTGCTTGCCGAGACAAATCAGGGTGCCCCAAGCATTCTCCTTGCTTGGTGCTGGCGCGCAAGTGAAGAAAAGGAAGACTCTCTGTGGCACGCGAGAGAGAGAGAGAGAGAGAGAAAAAGAAAAACTCCTTTTTTTCATTTTTTTTTGACCTTTTTTTTGAGTTTTTTGACCTTTTCTTCTTCTTCTTTTCATTTTGGCTAAATTACAGAAAACCCCCCTGTCATATCCCGCTTTTCCACTTTACCCCCCTGTCATTAAAAAGTCGACAATCTGCCCCCTCGTAATTACCGAATTGTATTTAGGGGGCAACGACGTTAACGGGAATGGTAAAATGACGAAAATGCCCTCCTTTTTTTTTATTCCGAAGTTTTTTTTTTTTTTTTTTTAATTCCGAAGTCTTTTTTTTTTTTTTTTCTTTTTTTTTTAAGGATATTTTTTAAGGGTACTTTGGGTATATGAAATTATATTTTCAAAAAAACTGACGGTCAACTGACGGCGGGGGGTTATTGCACAATTCGGTAATTACGAGGGAGCAGATTGTCGACTTTTTAATGACAGGGAGGTAAAGTGGAAAAGCGGATATGACAGGGGGTTTTCTGTAATTTAGCCTTTCATTTTTCTTTGTTGCTGTGGAACTTTTTTTTTCTTCTCTTCTTATTTCTATTATCAGATTTTGTCTTTTTTTTCTGTCTATTCTTTTCTCTTTGAGTTCACCCATTCATTTATAATGGTTTCAAAAAGTCTTAAAAAACATTTGATCAAAATTTTTTGGTATTTTTTTTTTATTTTGCATTTTCTTTTATTTTTTGCTTTTTTGTGTTTTGATTTTTTTTTTTTTTTTTTTTTCTTTTTTTTTTGGAAAGAGGAAGCCCACATCCCTCTTGGTATGTAATAGAGGGGAGGTGTGATTTCCCTTTTTTCCTCCCTTTTTACTTCCCTTTTTTTTTTTTTTATTTCTTTCCTTTATTATTATTTTTTTATTCCCTTCCTTTTTTTTTATTTATTTCCTTTTTTTTTTTTTGGAAAACTCTTCCTTCTCCTTTTTTTTTTTTTTTTTTTTTTTATTTCTTTGCTTCTTTTTTTTTTATTCCTTTCAGTTTTTTTTTCTTCTTTCTATTTTTTTTGTTTCTTTCTTTTTTTTCTTTTCTTCTTCTTCTTTCTTCTTTTTTAATTTTTTTATTTTTTTATCCGAACATTTTAAAAAAATCAAAATTATGTATATAAAAATTGGTATAAAATTTAAAATTTTAAAAAATTTAAATTTATTAAAAATTAAAGTTCAAAAAAATTGTATAAATTTTAAAATTTTAAAATTAATAAATTTTAAAATTTATTAAAAATTAAAATTAAAAATTTTAAAAGTTATAAAATTTAAAAATTCTCTAAAGTTAAAAATTTATAAATATTAAAAAATTTAATTTTAATTGTCTCAAAAAATTATAAAAGTGGAAGAAAAAATTTTAATTTTTAAATTTGTATAATTTTAAAAAAATTTATAAAAAATTTGTATAAATTTTAAAATTTTAAAATTAATAAAATTTAAAAGAAAATAAAAAATAATTTTTTTAGATTTATTAAAAAATAAAATTAAAAATTTTTAAAATCTATAAAATAAAAAAATTAAATTTTAAATTTTATAAATTTAAAAAATTTTAATTAAAACAAGGAAGAAAAGAAAAAAAGGTATTGTTCCACCCAAGGGGAAACAGCTTACCACCTCTTGTTTGGGGATTAGAGGGGGGATATTTCTCTTTAATTTCCAAACCAAACACCCCCATTATAAAAACAAAAAATTAAACTCATTTTTTATAATCACAGTAAAATATTTTTTATATCAAATAAAATATTCTTGGATAATATATTTCGGCTTGGCCTTAGATCAGACTAGTTAAGGACCTGCGTAATAGAGTATAATAGAGTATTTTAATAATAAATTTTAATTAAGGGTTAAATACTAGTGAACCCTACTAAAGTTAAAAAAAAATAACTTACATATCCTTTCAAATTTTGAGTTAATTTGTATACCCCTCTAAATTTCAAATACCTTATGAAAATATCCTTTGAGTTAAATTTATATCAATCTCCGTTAAATATTTTTAGTTTTCTCTCTTCTCCCGCTTTTCATTCTCATTCATATTTTTTCTTTTTAATCTACATAATCACTTTATTTTTCTTTCCAAATAAGCTAATTATTTTATCATTTTTATAGCCTTAGCTAGCATTTGATGTATAAACAAAACTTTTTTTAATAACAGTAAAGAAGCTCAACTTTTGCAAAAAAAATTCTCTTCTCAATGCGAAATAATTTGAAATCGGATGGAAAAGAAAAATGTAATTCGGTAGAAAATGACCTTCTAATTTGAAATTATTTTTTTTGGTCACATTGGAAGCTAAAAGAAATTTAACAAAATTGATAAAGACTTAATCGGAAGGGTATGTTTGGTAAGGTATTAGAAGTTTGGAGAAATATATAAATTGATTTAAATTTTTGAGAAATTTATAAGTTAATTTTAAACTTTAGGAGGGCATATTTGTATTTAACCCTAATAATTTTTAGTAGCTGTTAAAATAAGAAATAGTCAATTGCGATTATCATTTTTCTTTAGCAGCTAGGTTAATTATCCCTATCAAAAAATTAATTAAATTTGACCACCAACCCCATCGAACAAAATTAAAGATTAATATCTTACTCAAAATAAATTATAGTGGTTTAGTGATAAGAATAGAGTTTAAACAAAATTTGGTTAACCAATGGTGTAATTGAAGCACCATTGAAGCACCATTGCGCTTTCTCCTCATTGGTCCACGTCACTCTTTCCTGGATCGCAAATAAATCCTAATCCTATCCGTCCATCCACCAATCCATCCGACGGTTGATACCCGTCGATCCACATGTCGGAACGATCCCTCCCCTCCCCTCATCTCCGTATAAAAGGCCCGCAATTCCCCGCTCACATCTCCTTTCGAATCACACGTTCCCACCGCGCCATCTCCCCCTCCCTCTCCCCATTTCCCTTCGATCACCTCCTAATCCCCTTCGTTCCGATCCGAGCGAGAGAAATCGCAACGATCTCCATGGCCGACGACGACGACGTCGCCGGCCCCTCCGGGGGCAAGGTGAAGAAGGGCTCCGGCAGAGGCCGCAAGGCAAAGAAGGGCTCCGGCGGAGGCAAGGAGAAGAAGGGCTCAGGCTCCGGCGACGGCGGCGGCGGCGGCAGCGGCGGCGGCGATGGGGCGAGGAAGAAGTCGGTGTCGCGTTCCCTCAAGGCCGGGCTCCAGTTTCCTGTCAGCCGCATCGGCCGCTACCTCAAGAAAGGCCGCTACGCCCAGCGCGTCGGCTCCGGCGCCCCCGTCTACCTCGCCTCCGTCCTCGAATACCTGGCCGCCGAGGTAAACCCTAACCCTAACCCTAATCCCGCTGATCCGATCTCCGATCTAGGGATTTCCTACGATATATATATATATATATATATATATTTTTTTTTTTTTGAGATTTGTCGGGATTTTTTTGGGGGATTTAGTTGTTGGAATTGGCGGGGAACGCGGCTAAGGAAAACAAGAAGAGCCGGATCATACCTCGGCACCTGCTCCTCGCCATTCGGAACGACGAGGAGTTCTCGAAGCTCCTCTCCGGGGTCACGATCGCGCACGGAGGCGTGCTCCCGAACCTCAACCCCGCTCTCGTCCCAAAGAAGAAGGCAGGCTTTGCCTCCTCCTCCGACGCCGCTGCGACGGAATCGAATGCGCCGTTGTCGGAGGCCCCAGCGTAGAAGTCGCCGAGCAAGGTGTAGAGGTGAGAGGGTTTTGATGGTTGCTGTTGTTTTGAGATCGGATGATCGTTTTTTTGTACCTAGTGTGGAGCTAGTGTTCTGTTAGGGGGATGATAGTGGAAGAGATGATGATGATGGGATATACGATACGAACTATTAGGAGCTTTCTCTCTCTCTCTCTCTCTCTCTCTCTCTCTCTCTCTCTCTCTCTCTCTCTCTCTCTTTTTTCTCATGCATGCATGCATGCATTATATTCTCTATTATATAGATAGATGAAGAATTGCATACATAGTTTTGTAATATACAACTACCTACCTACCTGTCACAACAGGCTTATTATATAGGAGGAGGCTTTTGTGATTGTGGGTTGTTTGACCTCTTGGGTGTTTGCAAATACAACAAAGATATTGGCACATTGATTGAGAGTCTCTGCTCTATTCATCCTTGATTTGCGTGATATTTGGTACATGAAATATTCTGCCTTACTATTAATAGTTGGTAAGAAGGGCGAGGAGTTTGTTTGTTGTTGCAGGCTGCATTATGATTCTCCTAATTAAAAGGAGAAACTTTAAACTGAAGCATCTATTTTTTTTTTTGTTGGGGCTCTACATAATTTCATTTTAATTATCTTCTTACATAGAGAAACTTAAAAGACTTTTTTTTCTTGTTAAATTGGTGGCTGCACAAAAGGGAAAGTGGAAGAAGCCCAACACATACAATTAAAGACAAAATGAGTGTTGTTAGTGCAGCATGCTTCTTCAAATATTTACCAACCAAAGAGCCATAAGAAAAGCAACATAAGAGGATACCAATGGACAGACACAGCATATGGAACAAACGTACACCAGATTATAATGATAGCTAATTTAGTTGTCGGTTGCCACCAAACATTAAGAACCATATATAGTGAGAAATTTACTGTAATTGTACTTGAGAACTACTTTAGCCTTAACCTTATTTAAATTTTTAAAATTTATTTTGCTGATTTAACCAGATTTTCACTGAAGTCCCACAGTTTCTTTGCCAAGGTTTCTTCTCTGGCCAGCACACTTGGCTTCTCCTCATTGCAGTCTAAAAAGTATTTTCCTGTAACCCCCTTGAGAGTAGGATGAAGGGCTACATAGCATGTAGTAGCTGCTCCCTGTAAAAGAGTAAAAGCTTGATATATTATTAGGAAATATTACTTGCAAAATCTACCTCAAAACAAGACAGCAAAACTAAATATTAATTTCAGATGAATTATTTGTTTTGTTTTTTTTTTTTTAACTAGCTTATTGTATATTAGCAAGATAACATAGAAAGTTTTTTGCTAATGAAATCTCATTCTCCATCAAATCCGAACATTCCTTTTGTTTCGATACATCTAGTGCCAGGTCCACCCAACCGCTCAACCAGCTCTCTGCTCTAAAAAAAGTTCTCTGTTCTAAAAAAACGTAAAAGCATCCAAACTCGTCATTTGGCTAACAAAAAGGTTCAAGTATCTTAACTCGTCATTTGGCTAACAAAAAGGTCTACTACTATAGACCTTTTGCCTTTTAGCAGGATGAAAAAATGACTCTTTGGCGGCTTGGAAGAAGTATTGCAGAGATATTGGTTAGCCAAATAAAGCCTTAGTCATAATGAGTGGGAAATATGTATCCAACTTGCCCATCCATGCTTGGGCATAATAAACAAAAATTATTTTACTCAATGTGGATATACCTATTTTCCATTCATACTTTACAACATCATAGATAGAAAGAACAAAAATATTCTACAAGTTCGTTTATTAGAATACAAAATGTTTGAGAGCTAAGCCACATGGACTTTGAGAAATAAAGAAGCATTTATCTGAAGATGTTTTGTATACAATGCAAATTCCTGAACAAGAAGATTCCTAATTCTTTCTATATGTATTAAAAAGTGATGAAGCTACATTATCTTAATTAACTAATCGCTCAAAAATGTCAAATTTAGCATAAAATCAATTTTGAACTATCAATAGAAAACCAGGCAATAACCATGCGCTTGTCGCAAGGTTATTTGAATTCTGAGTCCTATGTTTTCACGAGTTAACTCAAGCAAAATCCAATGGAAAAGATAACTAGTAATAATTTAGTTTATTTGAGAATGTGCAGCAGACCTGTGGAACATTCTTCCAAAAGATGCAAGTGAATACTTTGAGTACCCCTGCAAATAGAACATCATATTTTTCGTACGAATGATGATTTTCAATAGTTACAAACTCTGCTGTAAATGAAATTTAAGAACATACTCATAAGAAGGAAAGAGTGCCTCATCAGATTTGTCATGATTAACCCTGGGTGAACAGAATTTACACTAACATTTGCTCCTTCCACCTGTTAGAGAAATATAATATTTTCTTGAGAAGTTTAAGAAATAAGATCAACCAACTAATGTATTGAATCACGAGAATCAATCCAATCATTACCCATTCAAAAAAATGAAAGAAAGGAACAAAAAAAAAAAAAATCAACCATTAGAATAGAGTAGCAGAAAAAGAAAAAAATTCTCTACCAAATGAGATTTTTTTTATCATAATCTGATGTGACTTTAAGGTGTTTGAAGTGATTACAAGCATTGGATTCTTACAATGAGTGGATTTAGATTATAGATAAAATAATTGTTTTGTCAAAAAAAAAAAAAAAAAAAAGAAGAAAATCATCGGAAAGAAAGTAAGAGAGTGGTTCCTCTGATTACGCCGCAAAATTGCTAGAAATTTGATAGATATATTATTGTTAAAACACCACTACTAATTACAGTGAATATTCTGGACAAATAGATTCTTAGGAACAAGTAAAACCTGCACCTGCAATCGTCTGGAGAGTTCATTCACATGTAGTATGTTTGCCAATTTAGATTGTCCATAAGCCTTTTTGTCGGAGTATCTAACAAAGAGAAGAAAATTGTTATCCTACAATTCATGAATTTTGCTGAAACGAACAACTAGCGGATATTGCGATAGGAAATAAAACATAATACCCTCTCCTATCATTGAGCTTATCGAACCGTATTCCCTCTTCATATGTATGAACATGAGCAATAGATGATAAATTTATGATTCGGCCCTCAATACCAGTACTCCTTGATGTTTCTTTCATCTTCTCGAGGAGGAGGTTGGTCAACGAAAAGTGACCTGAATGTATGCAGATACATTCAAATATTAAGAATCAATAAGATTTAACTTTAATGCACGGTGACTACAAAAATAAATAAATAAATAAATAAAAATTGTACTCATCACCAAGATGATTGGTGGCAAATTGCATCTCTATGCCATCTTCAGAAAGCTGATAAGGACAGAACATAACACCTGCATTGTTTCTGAAGATAACAAAAAAAAAAAGAGGAAAAGAGAAACAAACTTGTCACACAAGTTATTAATGCAACGTTAAGTTACAAAGAATCAAAATTGGAGATTCTTTCATACATATCCCTGTGGATTCATCTATTTTCATCTACAACCCTAAAAAAATCTTAATTTTCCTTGAAAGTGTAGACGCCCAATTCATGGGGGTTGATTTTCCATGAAAGGGCTAGATATGTAAATTTCAGATTTCAGATTTCAGATTTCAGATTTCAGATTTCAGATTTCAGAGGGACAAATGTGAAATATCCATTGAAACTTACGATGATAAAGTATAGATGGTGGATTACATTAAAATGTTAAGAGGAAGATTCATTGAAATAAATTTATCTGCAAATGCTCGAACCGACTTCAATGAGCTAAGATCAAGTTCCAGAACATCCACATGAGCTTTCGGATTGCTTTTAACTAATAACTCCTTCACATTATTTGCAGCCTCCATATTTCTTGCAGCAATTATGACATGCACTCCTCTAAGAGCAAATACTCTCGCAGTCTCGGCACCAATTCCACTTGCTCCTCCTACTCCATATTAAAACAACAATTCATTAACTAAAAAGAGAAAATACAATGTTCAATAAAATTTAGTATTACCACAATTATTGTACAAAATAATTGCAAGTGCAAAAAAAAAAAAAAAAAAAAAAGAAATAGAACTGAAAAGACAGGTCTACGGAAAAAAAGAAAAAAAAGAAAAAAAAAAGGAAGATGCAGTACTTACTGTCCGGTAAGAAATAGGATATTAATGAAGATAACAACAGCATATGCAGGTTATATTACTAAAGTTAATAATATATGTGAGATCCACTTAACGGATGACTTAAATTAAGATAATAATTTATATAAGAGTTTTATGCTTATTCAAGAATCAGAGCTAAATATCTACTGTTGCGAGTTAATGATCACAAAATATAATCAACAAGCTAGCTAACATGTGAATAAAATTAGCAAGTGCTACAAATTGATAAACAAGTAAAGAATGCACAGACTAGAAGTATATATATGTAGCGTGTCATAAATTTAAGTAAACCAGCATTAAGTAGACAACAAACTGGATCGCGTACTGCCTATTCCCATTAATCAGCTGCATAAAACAATTCGATAGCAAGGGAACTCCGTTAAGGCCTGTTTTGACATCGGAACAAGTTATATCCGGTATATAACTTGTGTAGTTTAAGAATTTTCTTGTGTAATTGCAAATATAGGATCTTATGGAATGTTAAGAATTCAGACTTTTCGGGACAGTAAGGAGCGAATCAACTTTTAAAATATTGAAGATAGTATGTTGCATATACAGCATGGTTTATCATATATATATTTCCGAGAGAGAATTTAAAGGGAGGATATACTATATGATTGAAGATATATTTTCATATTTTCATACTCCCCCATCAACCAATATCCATCCACATTGTCCGTATGTAAACAAAAAAGATATTCATGCATCCAGGTAGGTGCTTAAGATACGACTAGCTTTTGCAGCTGGCATTGAATGCCAGACAAAGAGTCAAACAAGCAACTACTTGCCTAAAACACCTACAAGACCAGATCACAAGGTCAAGTAGGGAGTTGAAGAAATTAAAGCTCACCAACCAAGAAGCATTTATTATATTTCTAACAAAGAGTATAAAATGTATAAATAGTCCTGTCCCCATATTGAGACTTTAGTCGCTGAACTTTTTTTCTTAAATACTTCATTACCTATGTGACGATCCGACCCGCTAACAATAATAACTTTCAAATCACAGCCCAAAATGCTTAAATACAATTATTATTATTAATGTGTATGGTCTCATATATCTAATTAGAACTCTTTTTCCATCCGATGTGGGACTATTAGGGTATTAGAACTCTTTTTCCATCCGATGTGGGACTATTGGGGTGTTACAAACTCCAACCCTGACGTCCTGTGGATTCAAGAGGTGGCTCCCACCAAACTCATGGTGTAGCACTTTGCTCCGCATAGCATTTAGCTCTCACACTTCCGGCTTGTATACGTCTCTGATATTATTTGTGACGATCCGACTCGTTAGCAATAATAACTTGTTGGGTCATACTAGAGCCTAGCATGTATGATCTCATATATCTAATCAGAACTCTTTTCCCATCCGATGTGGAATTATTAGGGTGTTACAACCTACCTTTCTCATACATTACGATTCCATGAATCATGAACAAAACATCTTAAGTTCTTCTGTAAAATAACGATCTTATGCCTTTTGTGAAGTGACTTTTTCGTTTAACATTCTTTTATTGGCCGGAGAATTTTCTTTTGTATTGTAACCGGTTCAAGTTCCTTCACATTTTTTTGTTTTTTATATTTTTTTCACTGTGCGGCCTATATCATTGGTCTCCAGTGCACTATCCCTGAACTTTGCATTTTATCAATCTAATCTATCACCACTCAGGCCTTCACCTGGTGGTATTCAAAAAAGGAAAAAAAAAAAAAAAAAAAAAAAAAAAAGTTATTCAGTGCAGGAACAAATTAAGTCACATTATGGGATAATAGATAGTACACGAACTATCCATACATTTAACTCAAAAGAATTGAAATCCGGGTTATTGGAAAGGTTAACCACTAGCATGTGCAACAGAGTAGACAAGCCCTGGCAGAATAATAGATAACTTGAGGGAAGCTTTTATTGCATGAATAGGATAGTGGGTGCCTGAAACAACTAGACTTTGGAATTACCCATCGTGGAAACATTTAACTACTGAGGGAGGGTGAGTACAACATGTGACTAAAGAGATGAAAATGGTGGGCCCATCTCAATTTAAATCTTGTAGGTGTTTATTTCCTACCCATAAGATGAAGAGTACCCATGTTTAGAGATAAAAGACAAACAAAATTTAACCAAGTTTTTTGAACAACCACATTGATGATGAAAAGGGTGAAAAAACAAATACCCAAATTATTTGAGATCTATTTATCACTCTCTCTCCTTAAAATTTAGTTCCTTTATATTTTTTTTTTTTAGCCAAGTTTATTTTAATAAAAAATAGACGAAGCGAGTAACACGCTATCTTTCTATCTCAAAAAAGAAAAGAAAAAAAAAAAAAAAGTTATAGAAAAAATATTCAAATTCAAAAGCCGAAGGAATAAACGACAGCTAACTACAGAAAATGACACAAGTAATCAAAAGAACTCCACAACACAGATTGCCCAGTAGCTATCAAGAATTCACATAATACCCACAAAATGTTCCTCCAAAAACAAACCCAGTTTAACAGGAAATAAGAAGAGCCCAAGTGGCAAAAACCCACAAAAAAATAAGGAAACTATGCAGAACAACAGAAATGCATGGAGCCCTCTTTTAACTACATAGATCATTTTGAAAGTGACCCCAAACTTTGTTTTCTTATATTTCCACTTCTTAGTATTTGTAAATTATATGAAACAATCATTATACTCGAAAAACTTAAGCTATTAGAGAATGATGTTTATATATTTTATATTCAACAGTATTTGAATTATTTTACTAAACTGAATTGAAAGCCACTTAAAATTGACAGCTCTATTAGCTATTTAACAAAATCTATAGTGCCATTAGCTCAAAACAGTTAAATTTAATAAAATTAACATTAACTTAAATAACATAGAAAAAATACTTTTTATACATTCGAAATCGGATATACATTTTACACCCCACCCAGTCTGGGGTGGGGTGAATTTTACTGTCACTTCGAAGTGACCAATAGAGAAGTCCCCACCTCAGGATGGGTGGGGTGTACATTGTACACCTGATTTCGGATGTACGAATAGTATTGCTCAAATAAAATTTTGGAAAAAATATACGGCAGACCCTTTAATATAGACTATTTTGAAATTAACCCTCCACCCGTAACTCCGCCGCCTATTCATTTACTGGCTCTATTAGATTTTGGCCATTAATTATTCTATTTTATTGGTTAAAATATAGTTAAATTTATTAATTATAATAAAATTATTGATAAATTTGAGAAAATTATCAATTTATTAGACAAATTATTAATTATGAATAAGTGAAAGTTAAGGAGTGCCAATAAAATAATGAGTAAAGTTGAGGACACCATTTCAAAATGAGAAAGGCTACTGTATACATCTTATACCATCTTTATTCAAAAGTTATTATTTCTCTATTTATCACATCAACTCTTTTTTTTTAAATTAATTATAATTTATTTAAATTTTTATGAATTATAGAATGAAACATGTAAGATCTTTTACCTTGTTTGGAAGAACAAACAAAATTTCTCTTTCCAAATGGTTTACAGCTATGGGGCTCTCCATAAATTTTTACCTAAAAGTTTTGGAAAATGCTACCAATACAATACACCCCTGGTAAAGGGGGTGCATCCTTTTTCACAAAGAGTGGATACAAACAATCCTTAATTTGGGTTTTAGTTTTTTTTTTTTTTTTTAAAAAAAAAGACAAGTGGATTGATAATTTGATACACACCACAGTAAGTTATTCAAGTTACTTTTGAATATACATCTTACCATATTACTATTGCAGGATCAACCTTTTCACAATAATATTAACTATTTCTAGTACAAGTGGCAAAGAATTTGGTGATTGATATTCGAGACTCAAGTTTGAAGTCTAGTTGCTTTATATTTCTAGCTAAGTTTATTTTTCAAATAGCAAAAGACTTGGTGGTTGATATTCGAGACCCAAGTTCGAAGCCTAATTGGTTCACATTTCTAGCTAAGTTTAAGTTTATTTTAAAAATAAATAAAATGGATACCATGCTATCTTTCTCTCTTGAAAAAAAAAAAAAAAAAAAAAAATCTTTTCACATTAATCTTATAGTTTTTTTTCTCTTTTTTTTTTTTAAATTATTTTGAGCTCGAAAAACTTTAAAGGAATTACCTAAACTCTAAAAATACAGATGGTAAGATATACATCTCAATTGCAGATGTGCCAGTAAAAATTTTATTTGGTATATGCCATTAATTTACTTAAAAAATTTATATATTTTATTAATAAAATGTGTGATAAAATATTAAGGGATGCTAGGTGTACACCCCCTTAGGGGTGTACATCCTATACCCCATCCCATTCTGAAGTTGGTATTATCGAATAACGAGTGAAATTCATCCCACCCAGAATGGGGTATAAGATATACACTTCCGAATGAATGTATATTTATATATACCCTAAAATATTTATATAAATATTATATAAAATAAATTATTTTTAAATAATTTATTTCCACTTCCAAACCGTTGGAATCAATAAAAATAATATAATATAGTTTAGAGGTCAATTCCAAAACATCCTAAGCATCTTCGTTACAAAGAATAACGTTGTTCATACATTTTTATACTAAAAATATAAAACTAATATAAAACTTACACGTGGATGTGGTCCATATCACTATCCTGATAACATTTTTTTTTTTTTAATTTCTAACAATACTAAAAATACATTAAAAAATTAAAATAAAAATAAATATATAACACATATTTTATTTACGGGAGTCACACACTAGTCACCCATTAGATAGAAGTGTTTATAAATAGTTTTTTATAATTTTCTAATACTAAAAATTATTTTGAAGTTGCATCAATCTTTAATTATAACAATATAAGTATACAAATAATATTTTTTCACGTTTGATGAATATATACTGAATTTATTGAATGAATAAAATATATAAATAGATTTTTTTTTTAATACTAAAAATCATTAGTAGAAGTCTCATGAATATAAGTAGCATTTTTCCACGTTTACACTCTCCCCCCCAAAAAGAGAAAAAAAAAAAACCCAGTCACATTTCCCAAAACTTCTGCTGCAGTACAAGTATTTAAGAAAATAAAAGGAAAAAAAAAAAAAAAAAAAAAAAAACCTGTGATAATAGCCGTTAGATGAGCGGCATCAACTCTCTCCGTGACCTGCTCCGCCGTAGAAGAAGACCCAAAACCACTCGGCCCCGGCCACCCGGTCACCAAAGAGAAGAGACCCATACTGCAATTTTTATCAGGTAAATATATATGTAGTAGTGGACCCACAACCCAACACACGACCCAACACAACCCAACCCAACCCAAGAGATGAGATGGAGGAGACAACACAATGGTCTTATAAAGCACTACTACAAGAATCCATAGATATATATATATATATATAGAGAGAGAGAGAGAGAGAGAGAGAGAGAGAGAGAGAGAAATGGGGAAGCGTACTAGTAGGAGACAGAGGGGGAGAGAGAGAGAGTAGTGGGGGATCGGGTTTGTGGAAGTTATTTTATGGTTGAGGAGTTGATAGTGATTTGGTTGGAGAGAGAAAGAGCGATATAGAGAGAGAGCAATATAGAGAGAGAGAGAGAGAGAGGTTAATGCGCGCCGCGTTGGGAGACGTGAAGCATATCTGTTTTGGAGACATTGAGTGATTTTCATGTTAAAAATAATAATAATTTTCGGTTCAATTAAAGAAAAATTGATGGTTTTTAAGTTACAGAGCTTGTTTTGTTGTTTGATTAATTTGCTGAAAATATAGTAAAAGAATAAAAAAATTTACTGCAGTTAATTTTATTTCTATTATTTTTTCTTTCCTAATTGCTTTCTGCACTGTATATCTAAAACGTAGTTAATTATGACATTTTTAAAAAAGTGGAAGCATGAATGAATTTAATCTACAGTGAATTAAACAATAAAACTAAGCATTCACCACCACCAACAACTTCACCCTCCACAACTTTTAAACATGCCTATATATTTATTTCATCAAAAGTGAAGGAGCATGAACTTATTTTTTTTTCAAAAAAAAATGCTTATTTCTATTATTTGATTTGTCGCAAATTAATTTTTTTTCTAATTTTAATTTTTCAAACCATCAATGAAAAAATGAAAAGAAAAGAAAAGAAATTGACTACTATAATTTTTTACCTTTCTATTGCTGCTGTAAAATTTTTTACTAAAATAAATAATAATAATAATAATAATTACAAATCCAAACTCATTGACTTTCTATCAAATAAATAATTAAAAAATATATTTTTTTTATCTGAATTCAAACTCAACCGAATATCATTTTTAACTAAATAATTAATCAAAGAGAAACAAATGAGCCCCTAGTATTGAGATGTCTAAACATGCAATATTTGTTGAAAAAAATGTTGGAGCAAAAATATGTGAGATAGACCTTTAAGTTTTTTGTTCGGATTATTGAAATTATATATCATAACGAAAGGAGGGTTTTCAATTCAAATATTATCAAATCTTGCCTTATTTTATATCATTCTTTTTAATTCATGTCTATATCTTGGACTATATTTTAAACTAATTAAAAAAAATCAAACTAATTTTTATTTTGCTTTAAATAAAAGATTAAATTTAGTATATTTTTAAGAGCTGCGGGTCAACAACGGGGATGGGAACAGAGAAATTTTTTAAGTCTGCAAAAAATGTAGCACAGAAATGTAGCCAGTATGTGAATTCTAAGAACTTGCGGGCACCAAGATGGAGATGGAGATGGGGACGGGGACGTTCCCCTCATCCTCATTCCATCCCGTTGTCATTCCTACCGATCGAGGACTTTGTTGCTGCATGTGAGTATACTAAATTACATATGTCTTTTTCTTGTTAAAGGTGATAGAGTCTTCATTTGGACATGCTAATTACATTAGCAATTAGCATGTAATTGTGAAGATACTTGAATTTAGCATTCTCTTTCCCATTCATGGACGAGCAGGGACTTCATGATGTTAGCTACATATTTGATTCATAGATATATACTCTGATTCATCTACATCCCTATTGGTTTGTTGTTTTTATTTCAAAGCTGTCCACAACGAAAAAGGCTCGAGACCATGGAAAGGGGTGGCGCATAGCTAGAGTCACCTCCTCCGTGCCACTCGAGGTGGACCAAGGCACCTTTCACTTTTGTTTTAGCTGTGAAGGTGTAGTTATATTTTGATAGAGAGACCACCTTGTATTGTAGAATGTACTTTTGGAGGATGTTAGATCTTGTATGGTAGTTGTTACTTCTGCTTTTACTATATTTAGTTTGTTGTTCATTTGCTTTGATTACTAGTAGGATGCGCATATTGCTTTATTTTCGCTTCTTTGTTATAGATGTCTTGTGTGTATCAAGGGTTAACTTGTGCACATGGCGGGTCATGCACGTTCCGAGTAGGCTTCCGCTGGGGCCGGAGCATGACACATTATGTTGGTATCAGAGCTTAGGGTTGAGTCTTAGTGAACCTAGCAAACCTTAGGCTAGTTGGACAATAAGGATTAAGAATGTGAGAGACGAGGTCTTTCGTGACTTTTGGCGAAAGTAACATAATTGGGCCATGTCTATAACTTCATAGAGTTGGAGTTGATCAAAGTGGTCGCGTTTTTTATTTCTTTGGATGGTCAGGTTGGCAGCCGACAACGTGACATCGGGAACTAGTTGAGGCACACTCCATTCACTTTCGCTTAATTGGGAATTATTTTTGAGTGGGGATGTGTTTAGTGTGGGTTGTTCTAACCATCGCCTTTTATGCTCATTGCAGTTTGTGATGCCTACGGCGCGCTCCATGACGGTCGAGGCGGCCAATGTACAGACTTCCACGACTTCCAGATCTAGTGAGATCGAAGACTTGAGAGAGCAGCTGACCATACTGGCTGATATCGTGGAGCAACAGTCGACGACGGCACAGGAGTAAGCCGAGGCTTCACGTCGGCATGAGATGAGAATGAAGAAGCCGAAGGACCTTCTTACTTAGCAATTGATGGCAAGGGCAAGTTAAGACCCTTCGTCCCCACTGATGCAACAATAGGAGCCCGTGGGAGAAGAGACTTCGAAGCCCGAGTCCTCACATCACACTCCGAGCATGGTGTGTTGGGAGGAGACAGTGATTACACCGCCGGTTCGGGCTTCACCAATGAGGACAGTTTTGCCTACCATGGTATATGGTGCGAAGTGGGATCAACTCATGGCACATTTGAGGGAGTTCCGAAAATCCAAGCCCTTGACTTTTGATGGAGAGAAATCCGACCAATGGGTTTTTGAGAAATAGATTTTACACATGAAGAAGCTTATTCATGACACCTTCATGGAGGATGGTGACCAGGTGTGGTTGGCCACACACTACTTGGAAGGCGATGCTTACCAATGGTGGGCGAACATTTGGGATGACCCCATCGCGGATTTGGCGGCGATCACTTGGCCGAGGTTCAAGGAAATGCTCGCAATGGCATACTTTCCGCCGAGCGTGAAGAGACAGATGGAAAGGGATCTAAGAAATCTACGATAGGGGGACAAGACCGTAGCGGAATACAAAAGGGAATTCACCCGATTGCTGAATTGTATCCCGCACATTGTGAGGGACGACGAGGACAAGTCTCACCTGTTCGAGAATGGCCTTCGACCTTCGATATTCTATTTGGTACAACCCCTAAACCTCCAAACCTTCTGGGAGGTTGTGGATCATGCCCTGATTAAGGAAAGAGGCGCAAAGATTGCAAGAGAAGAGAAAGAGGCCCTTGATAGGGCGAGGGGCAAGAGATCGGCAATAGAGGGCGCAAGTCACAAGCCTAATTTGAAGAAGCTGTCGAACTACCCTAGGAGCCAGTCTGGAGGGACTGGCTCATCTTCACACCAAGGTGCCCCTGACCGTCGTCGGCCATCGCGTTGCGTAATCTGTGGTGGTTCCCATGTGCCTCCATAGTGCTTATAGCGTGGAGGCAAATGGTTCTAGTGTGGCCAGGAGGGGTACTTTCGATTAGAATGCCCGCAAGACTCTTCATCGACATCTTCGTCAGCATCGGCACTTGCTACTCTAGGGCAAGGGACCCGAACCACCTACTCCCAATCATGGCGACCACCGGCATCACGACAGTACGAAGGGTCACGTCAAACCCTAAGCAACATGGTTTCCCAACTACTGCTGCTCCTCCACTCCTTCCTCAGCTTCTTCTTTTTCTTCTCTAGAAAGAAGCGCAGAGAGAGAGAGAGAGTAAGAAATGCAAGGGAGAGAGAGTGAGGGGAAGAGGTTTTGGTCAAGGGTTTGGTGGCTGTAATAGAGGGTATGAAATAACCTATTTGCCCCTAAGAAAATCTCCTATTTACCACAAAATCATGTCAGTCTCAGTGCGTTTTGGGCTCTCACCACCCTGTATCGGGCGTCCGAAACTTCGTAGCAACAGTCCACTGGCTCTCCAGGGCGCCCTCACCTGCGCCTACTACTGTCGATCCGGGCGCCCACAGGACACCCCAGGCGTCCGAAAGCCTGCGTGCACTAAAACTCTGCTTTCAGGTTGAGAATCCGAAACTATGGAAAGGACACCCACCCCAGCGCCTGCTACTGTCACGCCAGGCGCCCGCACCCTATTTAGGGCACCCAAAAGTGCTCAAAACTCCAGTTTGAGTTCTTTTCGCCCGTTTTCTGACTCAACTTTGGTCCAAATGCATCTCACTTCGAGCCAAACTTACTCTAAATCATTTTAATCATGTTTTAAAATATGTTCAATGTTACTTAACCACACTTTGCTACTTTAGCGAAAGTCGATGCACCATATAAACAAAACCTAGTGGTAGATTGTCTATGCGTAGCATGGAACCTAGGAAAAATCTAGGTTAAAACGAGTGGGCGTTGAACTTAGGAAAAAACCTAAGATGAAAATGGTAGAGTCTCAACATAGAGTCATTGAACTCTAGGTTAGAGTGACATAGTATGTGCTTGGTGTCTTTGGGGCATCTTGGAACCCTTGAGTCTTAAACTTAGGATAAAGATGAAAGAAAATGCAAGACGTGCCTTCGGATTTGAGACTCATCATTTGGGAGCGCAGCTCCTAGGGCAGGGCCCATCGGATGAGGTACTTCCGGAAGGATTGTAAAGTGAACAAAATGAAAAGAACAAGCTAATATCCATGAGACATGTGTCGGAACCCTAGAGTCTTGAACTTAGGGCAAAAGTTAAAAGGAAATGAAAAATGCACCTTCAAATTTGAGACTTGTCATTTGGTAGCGCGATTCCTAGGGCAGGGCCCATCGAATGAGATACTTCTGAAAGGTTTGAAAGTGAAAAGTGCCAACGGGAGGGTGCAAGCATTTGTCGACTAACTCATTTATGACAAGTTGGGGTATAATTATGAAATCTAATTCATAATGTGTAAAGTGACCCAGTGCGGTCGGGTTAGATGTAACCTGTAAAGTACCGGATTTTCGGCAAATAAATAAATATAAATAAAGTTGGTATGAAATACTATTGTTATGAAAGTTAGGGGAGTAAAGAATATTTGGAAGCGAGTTGGGCCCGAATCGGGATTAAAATAAGAGTTCTGGAATTTTATTCGAGAAATGGGGCTCAGATTTTTAGTGGAAAATTCACAGTGTCGGAAAATTCCGAGAAAATTACGGGAGCCCCGTAAATATGTTTTAAGGTCATAGAAAAAGTTTCGCGTTAATCGGAGGCCTGATAGTGGGAACGGGCTCCGCCAACAGTGTCAAAAAATTCTGAGAAAATTACAGGAGCTGTGTAATTATGTTTTAAGGTCACAGTAAAAATTTCGCGTGGATCGGATACCCGGATTGCGAGAACGGGGTCCGCCAATGATTTTGGATACAGCGAGGCTTTTGGTGGCCCAAAAATAGCCCAAATTGAAAATTTAAATTTTTCTGTGATAAATTAGGCTGAAACGAAGACCTCTGTCAAATTTGAACGAAAACGGGCGAGAAACGGACAGAAAACGAGATAAAAACAGATAAAACATGGTCGCGCATGGGGCGCCACGTGGCAGCGCCTACTGGCTGCTGCGGCGTGGGGGCGCGCGCCCATGTGGCGCGCGGGTACAGGAGGCGCGGCTGGAGGGTGATTCGAATTTCAAATTCGAATGGATCTTTTCTTCTTTCTCTTTATTTTTCCTTCTCCCTCCACACACCTTCTCTTCCTCCCATTTCTTCTCCACCCGAGAGAGAGAGAGAGAGAGAGAGAGAGAGGGAGAGGCAGGAGGTTTCGAGAGGTGCTGCGGCGCGCCGGCGACCTCGTGGAGCGCGCAAAGTTTTCCAAAATGCCAGATGGGCTACGCGACGCTGTTAAGGTAAGTTCCGCGTATTATTTTCACGGTATTTTTGGCAGAGTTTGTAGGCCTCATTCTGGACATTAAATTTGACCCCGTACCATTTTGCGTGTTGGGACCGAGTTCTACTGTGCCGTTTTGCTGCCCGAACTGTCACGGGCATTTTTGGCGTGCCTCGTTTTGCGTGCAAGTTGTCAAAAAAAAATGTACCGTTTTACGTGCCAACCCGAGGTACGTGCTCCATTTAACGCGCAGATTTAGTTGTCGTGCACCGTTTTGCGTGCAGTCTGTAATATTACACATCATTTTTCGTGCAGGGCTAGAAAAAAAATATGCACCGTTTTGCGTGCAATCTTACAGTTAAACGTGCACCGTTTTGCGTGCAGATCATTTTATCGCGCACCGTTTTACGTGCAGTCTCTAAAATTATACATCATTTTTCGTACAGGGGTAGAAAAATGTGCACCATTTTGTGCGCAACTTTACAGTTAAACGTGCACCGTTTTACGTGCAGATCATTTTATTGCGCACCGTTTTGCGTGCAGTCTCTAAAATTATATATCGTTTTTCGTGCAGGGGTAGAAAAATGTGCATGGTTTTGCGTGCAACCTTACAGTTAAACGTGCACCGTTTTGCGTGCAGATCGTTTTGTCGCGCATCGTTTTGCGTGCAGTCTCTAATATTACACATCATTTTTCGTGCAGGGCTAGAAAAAAAATATGCACCGTTTTGCGTGCAATCTTACAGTTAAACGTGCACCGTTTTGCGTGCAATCCTATAGTCGAACGTGCATCGTTTTGCGTGCAGATTTGAGGTACGTGCACCGTATTGCGTGCAGGTTGAGTTGACGCGCATTGTTTTGCGTGCCGATTGAAGTGGCGCGCATCGTTTTGCGTGTGGGTTTTCCTGACGCGTACCGTTTTGCGTGCAGGTTTGGTGGACGTGCACCGTTTTGCGTGCGGACCCGAGGGAAGTGCGCCGTTTTGCGTGCAAGCTCGAGGAGACAAGTGGAATCGTGCGGAGACCAATTGCAAGTGTCTACAAGCAATTGGGTACACTACAAGGTGGGGGATTCTGCCGAAATTGGGTGACCTCTCTCCTTGCTCCTTTGCTTTTTGATCTAGAAGCATGATAGTAGCCTGTTAGAGGCGTTAGGTAATTATGAGTAAAATTGCATGTTTAGAGGAATACAGATGAAAAGTGCAACTGTTGGTTGCCAAAGACAGATGATAAATGTGCATGTGCAGAGATATTTAGAGGAAAAGCGACATTTATGATTTATCCACAATAGGAGATAACTTGTATGTGTAGATGGACACAGATAAAAAAATGCAACTGTCGGTTGCCAAAAAGGAGATAATTTATTTTCATGTGCAAAAGGACTTAGAGGATAAATATTATTTTTATGATGGATAAGAAATAATTGCATGCGTAGAAATGGATAGTTATGTGATGACTGTGATCATGTTAGGGTACAACCCTAGGAATAATGTGACATAAGGGAACAGAACTTGTTGGTAGTAAGACTAGGAGAAAACCTAGTTTAGGGGTTTGACGAGTGACATCAAACTTAGGAGTTATCCTAGGATTTAACGAGTGGCATTGTCTTAGGAGATAACCTAAGGACATTGGATAGAGTGATTAACATAGAGTCAAGGAACTCTAGGAGGAGTATGACCTGGAACTTAGGTAAATGGAACCTAAGGTGAACTAGTGATCAACATAGAGTCAAGGGACTCTAGGATGAGTATGATATGGAACTTAGGTACAGGGGACCTAGGGTGATTCAGAGGGGTTTAAACTCACAGACAAGAAATTAGAGTCAGTGTAACTCTAAGTTAAAAGTGAAACAGAAAAATAGAGTTAAGTTAACTCTAGGATTCAGTGAGGAATCAGGAAAGTGGGATAAGATCCCAAGGTTAAAGAATTAAACAAATATAACCCTAAAAAGTCATAGGGTGTCTGGGCAAATGGACAATAACTTTAACTTCAATTTGAGTTAAATAAATGAAGGTGAAATGTTAAGAGTCCAGGAGACTCTCTAGTTATCCTTATGGCGAGACCTAGGATAAGAGATAAATTGTTGTGAAAAGGCAAAGTTTAAAAGCAAGCTAAAAGTGGCTAAAAAGTATAAAGAGAATGTAAATGGCGCCTTCGAATTTGAGACTCGTCAAGTGGAGCAGGACTCCCTGGGCAGTGACCCGTCGGACGAGCTACTTTCGAAAGGCTTAAAGTGAAAGCAAAGAGCTAAATGCTCAAGGGAAAGAGAAAGAGATTTGCCAGTGGCAAAGAGGGAGCTATAAGCTCGAATAAGAAAGAAAAGCAAGTGTTCAAAGGCAAAGAGGCTAAGAACTAAAGTAAAAAGAGAAAGAAAAAGAAAAGAAAAGAAAGAAAACATAAAGATAAAACGAGCGTACCTTCGGGGGTAAAAAGTAGCCTTGTCGGAGCCAAGGGCAGTGTCCCTCTCCCGGGCAGTGACCCGTAGGACAAGTTCCCCGTTGGGCGGGGTAGCACTTGCGGGTGCTATCGGCAACCTTAGAAATCTTATCTTATGGTAGCAGGACTACCGGGCTGGGGCCCGTTGGATAAGAATTTCTGAGGGTTAACTTGAACTAAAGCACCAGAATTTAAAGAATAAAGAGAAATTAGAGTGGCCAAGGTGGCCGGGTTAGTTTGACCCTGTATATAGCGGCATAGTGGCCGAGTTGGTGCTTAGCAGCCTAGTGTGGCTAGACAGAGTAGTGATGGTTGATGATTAGACACAGATAGTATAGTGCAGTGATATATTATATTGCATAGCAGCATTTTGATATTGAGGATTTTAGTTTCCTAGCACTCTATTGTTATTGCTTCCATTGGACCAAGTGGTGTAGGACACTTTTTCTCGGTGGTTGAACCCACTGGGAACTCTGTCGGAGTTCTCACACCCCTTGGGTGACCCCCCCACAGGTTCGGGTATGGATGCAGCGGACGAGACGATTCAGATGCAGACGGCGAGGCATACGACAGGGGCAAGGGCCCAGCAGCATAGAGACCTAGAGGGTCTAGCAAAGGTATCCCTTTTATATATTTCTTGAGTGAACCTTGTATGGTGAGGAATTTATGTAAAGAAAATGTAATAATTTTATTTGCAAGTCTAGAGATGTAAAGTGTAATAAATTATATTATGGTTCACTCTTGTATGCTTCCATTTTCGCTTTAGTTGTTGCAAAAATTTAAATTAGTAGTGATTTTTAGTACTCTGATATTGAGCTTCCGCGTACACTTGTTGTGTTACTATGGTTGTTACCGTTCCTTTCGAGTAGTGAAAGGTCATACTCGATTGGCGGGTCTGTTGGCGTGCCTGAACCGTACAAATTGGCGGATTCGGGGCGTGACAGATTAGAGTGGTATCAGAGCCTAGGAATAGTCCTAGGTGGTTAGCAAACCTTAGGGTGACTCTAGGGTTTAGGCACGAGAGAGTGCGTGAATTTTTGGGCGAAAGTAATTGATTGGCTACTATTGTTCCCACGAAGGATGTTGGGACTGATCGAGGGAAATGAGCTTTCATTCTTCGGACTATTACGTTGGCGGCCGACAACGTAATATTGGAGATGAAAAGGAGTAACCTCTTATACTTTCGCTTGATTGGGTCGACGAGCTTTTTTGTCGGTATATAGATTGTGCGTTGCTCAAATGGTTAAAATTTGGGCAAATCGTTTCGTTGTGGTGTGCATATTAGCGATGACACCACGCAGGAATACGCGCTTGTTTCGACTCGTGTCGGGAGAGCGCTCTGGGTCGAACAGGGTACACGAGCTGCGGTAGCAAGTGACCGCACTTATTAGTGTGGTCCAGTAGCATACGGAATCTTCTTGCCGATAGGCGAAAATTTTTCGCCGGCAGGGAGGCAGACTCCGACGCCTAAGGGTGGCGTCAATGTGACAGTTGGAGCAGATCGATAGGCTCCGGCGGCTGATAGCGCAGCATGTTGAGGCTGCATAAATGACGCATAAGTGTACGGCGTCGCCGCATTTAGGGGGCGACAGTAAAGAAATGGCAGTGGCCGCCGAACTTTTGTCGGCGCAGCCAACACCTTCAGCATAGGGTGTTTTACGCTCGTGTCAGCTGGATGCTGGCAAAGTATAGTTGATGAAGTCCAGTGAGAGACCGACTCGTGAAACGCTGGTGATCGCTTTGTTGCGAGAGCTATGTTGCTATGTCCTAAGGGTTAGGGCAAGAAAGGTTTATGGGCTTAGTGGTGAAAGTTCGCCCTGATGACGGTAGCGACTGTATGGCGTATCATTGTGGCTAAATTGCCGCATGGTGGGGCTGGTAAGACCCAGGACAGGTTTAGAGATTCGAAAACCTAGCAAGTGAGCGGGAGTTTTATGGTTCCGGTCTGATGGATCGGTGTAACGGCAAGGATTGCCACCGTAGGATTTACGTGATGATCACCAGAGTTGGTGAACAGTTGTCGTGGTGCCTCAACCCAGTTGGGAGAGGTGTACAGGAGTCATGCACGTGTTTAAGCAAGTTGCTTAACATTCTGGATTACGCAAGTTAGCGTAGGGGCGTAGGATGCTCAACTGTTTGGGTGCTCATGGAGCACAGGTACCGTTTAGCCAGAGAGAGCTGATTAGGTGGCGTATTAGCCTTTGCCCAGTGTGGCCTGAGTTGATATAGAGAGTTTGGGTCGTGGGTTGACGACTAGTCAGTGGATTTAGCTCAGTGAGCATAGAGGTCGCGTGGCGACGATTAGCGGGTTCGCTTGGGGACGATCCGTGCCTGGACCATGTTCGTGGACTGTGGGCCTGTAGCCCAGTGGGCAGGCGCAGTCAGCTGTGAGAGACAGCGGCCCGAGACCTGACGGCGGGGCATGATAGAGATTTGGTCGGGACGGTAGTCCTAGCGATGACCCGGGAACGTGGAATGCCACGTGTGAGCATTGAGGCTAGTAGTACACTGAGGTTAGTACACTGAGAGTGAGATATGACCAGGCTGTAGAGCTAGTGGTGATTGAGGTATTGTAGCTCCTAGTGGGAGTGTTGGTGTTGTAATCCTAAGTGAGGATCTACCCGTATGATGATTGGGTCTGTGTGCTAGTGAGAGCCATTACACAGAGTTGGACTAGTTGGGCTATAGGCCCATATTGGATCATGGTCTGTGGACCTGTTAGTAGTCCGAAATAGACGGGCTAGTTAGATAACTCGTGGACTTAGAGCGCTAGTAGCGTGTGAGATAGCTGAGAACTCGTGGATTGGCCTTTGCCCTCCACATTAGGCAGCTGAGCGATCGGAAAGAAAATACGGTAAAGGTAATTAGTTGCAGATGCAACCTCGTTGTGAAAAGAATGATGGCGGAATTAAGGTGGAAATTTCGCAAGATAAGACTTCGTCATTCGTGGCAATTGAGAGAACAAGTGCTCAACTGTGTCTTTCACCTACCTGGTGAAAGTGGCCAGACAACGGGTCTGAGTTTGTCCCTGGGTTGAGATAGGGATTCAGTGAGTCCAGTAGTGAGGGCAAGATTCCCCCCTCTCGATCAAGGAGGAGTCGAGATGTGATTCAAGTTTCGAGGACGAAACTTATTTTAAGGGGGGTAGAATGTAAAGTACCGGATTTTCGGCAAATAAATAAATATAAATAAAGTTGGTATGAAATACTATTGTTATGAAAGTTAGGGGAGTAAAGAATATTTGGAAGCGAGTTGGGCCCGAATCGGGATTAAAATAAGAGTTCTGGAATTTTATTCGAGAAATGGGGCCCAGATTTTTAGTGGAAAATTCACAGTGTCGGAAAATTCCGAGAAAATTACGGGAGCCCCGTAAATATGTTTTAAGGTCATAGAAAAAGTTTCGCGTTAATCGGAGGCCTGATAGTGGGAACGGGCTCCGCCAACAGTGTCAAAAAATTCTGAGAAAATTACAGGAGCTGTGTAATTATGTTTTAAGGTCACAGTAAAAATTTCGCGTGGATCGGATACCCGGATTGCGAGAACGGGGTCCGCCAATGATTTTGGATACAGCGAGGCTTTTGGTGGCCCAAAAATAGCCCAAATTGAAAATTTAAATTTTTCTGTGATAAATTAGGCTGAAACGAAGCCGCCTGTCAAATTTGAACGAAAACGGACGAGAAACGGACAGAAAACGAGATAAAAACAGATAAAACATGGTCGCGCATGGGGCGCCACGTGGCAGCGCCTACTGGCTGCTGCGGCGTGGGGGCGCGCGCCCATGTGGCGCGCGGGTACAGGAGGCGCGGCTGGAGGGTGATTCGAATTTCAAATTCGAATGGATCTTTTCTTCTTTCTCTTTATTTTTCCTTCTCCCTCCACACACCTTCTCTTCCTCCCATTTCTTCTCCACCCGAGAGAGAGAGAGAGAGAGAGAGAGAGAGGGAGAGGCAGGAGGTTTCGAGAGGTGCTGCGGCGCGCCGGCGACCTCGTGGAGCGCGCAAAGTTTTCCAAAATGCCAGATGGGCTACGCGACGCTGTTAAGGTAAGTTCCGCGTATTATTTTCACGGTATTTTTGGCAGAGTTTGTAGGCCTCATTCTGGACATTAAATTTGACCCCGTACCATTTTGCGTGTTGGGACCGAGTTCTACTGTGCCGTTTTGCTGCCCGAACTGTCACGGGCATTTTTGGCGTGCCTCGTTTTGCGTGCAAGTTGTCAAAAAAAAATGTACCGTTTTACGTGCCAACCCGAGGTACGTGCTCCATTTAACGCGCAGATTTAGTTGTCGTGCACCGTTTTGCGTGCAGTCTGTAATATTACACATCATTTTTCGTGCAGGGCTAGAAAAAAAATATGCACCGTTTTGCGTGCAATCTTACAGTTAAACGTGCACCGTTTTGCGTGCAGATCATTTTATCGCGCACCGTTTTACGTGCAGTCTCTAAAATTATACATCATTTTTCGTGCAGGGGTAGAAAAATGTGCACCATTTTGTGCGCAACTTTACAGTTAAACGTGCACCGTTTTACGTGCAGATCATTTTATCGCGCACCGTTTTGCGTGCAGTCTCTAAAATTATATATCGTTTTTCGTGCAGGGGTAGAAAAATGTGCATGGTTTTGCGTGCAACCTTACAGTTAAACGTGCACCGTTTTGCGTGCAGATCGTTTTGTCGCGCATCGTTTTGCGTGCAGTCTCTAATATTACACATCATTTTTCGTGCAGGGCTAGAAAAAAAATATGCACCGTTTTGCGTGCAATCTTACAGTTAAACGTGCACCGTTTTGCGTGCAATCCTATAGTCGAACGTGCATCGTTTTGCGTGCAGATTTGAGGTACGTGCACCGTATTGCGTGCAGGTTGAGTTGACGCGCATTGTTTTGCGTGCCGATTGAAGTGGCGCGCATCGTTTTGCGTGTGGGTTTTCCTGACGCGTACCGTTTTGCGTGCAGGTTTGGTGGACGTGCACCGTTTTGCGTGCGGACCCGAGGGAAGTGCGCCGTTTTGTGTGCAAGCTCGAGGAGACAAGTGGAATCGTGCGGAGACCAATTGCAAGTGTCTACAAGCAATTGGGTACACTACAAGGTGGGGGATTCTGCCGAAATTGGGTGACCTCTCTCCTTGCTCCTTTGCTTTTTGATCTAGAAGCATGATAGTAGCCTGTTAGAGGCGTTAGGTAATTATGAGTAAAATTGCATGTTTAGAGGAATACAGATGAAAAGTGCAACTGTTGGTTGCCAAAGACAGATGATAAATGTGCATGTGCAGAGATATTTAGAGGAAAAGCGACATTTATGATTTATCCACAATAGGAGATAACTTGTATGTGTAGATGGACACAGATAAAAAAATGCAACTGTCGGTTGCCAAAAAGGAGATAATTTATTTTCATGTGCAAAAGGACTTAGAGGATAAATATTATTTTTATGATGGATAAGAAATAATTGCATGCGTAGAAATGGATAGTTATGTGATGACTGTGATCATGTTAGGGTACAACCCTAGGAATAATGTGACATAAGGGAACAGAACTTGTTGGTAGTAAGACTAGGAGAAAACCTAGTTTAGGGGTTTGACGAGTGACATCAAACTTAGGAGTTATCCTAGGATTTAACGAGTGGCATTGTCTTAGGAGATAACCTAAGGACATTGGATAGAGTGATTAACATAGAGTCAAGGAACTCTAGGAGGAGTATGACCTGGAACTTAGGTAAATGGAACCTAAGGTGAACTAGTGATCAACATAGAGTCAAGGGACTCTAGGATGAGTATGATATGGAACTTAGGTACAGGGGACCTAGGGTGATTCAGAGGGGTTTAAACTCACAGACAAGAAATTAGAGTCGGTGTAACTCTAAGTTAAAAGTGAAACAGAAAAATAGAGTTAAGTTAACTCTAGGATTCAGTGAGGAATCAGGAAAGTGGGATAAGATCCCAAGGTTAAAGAATTAAACAAATATAACCCTAAAAAGTCATAGGGTGTCTGGGCAAATGGACAGTAACTTTAACTTCAATTTGAGTTAAATAAATGAAGGTGAAATGTTAAGAGTCCAGGAGACTCTCTAGTTATCCTTATGGCGAGACCTAGGATAAGAGATAAATTGTTGTAAAAAGGCAAAGTTTAAAAGCAAGCTAAAAGTGGCTAAAAAGTATAAAGAGAATGTAAATGGCGCCTTCGAATTTGAGACTCGTCAAGTGGAGCAGGACTCCCTGGGCAGTGGCCCGTCGGACGAGCTACTTTCGAAAGGCTTAAAGTGAAAGCAAAGAGCTAAATGCTCAAGGGAAAGATAAAGAGATTTGCTAGCGGCAAAGAGGGAGCTATAAGCTCGAATAAGAAAGAAAAGCAAGTGTTCAAAGGCAAAGAGGCTAAGAACTAAAGTAAAAAGAGAAAGAAAAAGAAAAGAAAAGAAAGAAAACATAAAGATAAAACGAGCGTACCTTCGGGGGTAAAAAGTAGCCTTGTCGGAGCCAAGGGCAGTGTCCCTCTCCCGGGCAGTGACCCGTAGGACAAGTTCCCCGTTGGGCGGGGTAGCACTTGCGGGTGCTATCGGCAACCTTAGAAATCTTATCTTATGGTAGCAGGACTACCGGGCTGGGGCCCGTTGGATAAGAATTTCTGAGGGTTAACTTGAACTAAAGCACCAGAATTTAAAGAATAAAGAGAAATTAGAGTGGCCAAGGTGGCCGGGATAGTTTGACTCTGTATATAGCGGCATAGTGGCCGAGTTGGTGCTTAGCAGCCTAGTGTGGCTAGACAGAGTAGTGATGGTTGATGATTAGACACAGATAGTATAGTGCAGTGATATATTATATTGCATAGCAGCATTTTGATATTGAGGATTTTAGTTTCCTAGCACTCTATTGTTATTGCTTCCATTGGACCAAGTGGTGTAGGACACTTTTTCTCGGTGGTTGAACCCACTGGGAACTCTGTCGGAGTTCTCACACCCCTTGGGTGACCCCCCCACAGGTTCGGGTATGGATACAGCGGACGAGACGATTCAGATGCAGACGGCGAGGCATACGACAGGGGCAAGGGCCCAGCAGCATAGAGACCTAGAGGGTCTAGCAAAGGTATCCCTTTTATATATTTCTTGAGTGAACCTTGTATGGTGAGGAATTTATGTAAAGAAAATGTAATAATTTTATTTGTAAGTCTAGAGATGTAAAGTTTAATAAATTATATTATAGTTCACTCTTGCATGCTTCCATTTTCGCTTTAGTTGTTGCAAAAATTTAAATTAGTAGTGATTTTTAGTACTCTGATATTGAGCTTCCGCGTACACTTGTTGTGTTACTATGGTTGTTACCGTTCCTTTCGAGTAGTGAAAGGTCATACTCGATTGGCGGGTCTGTTGGCGTGCCTGAACCGTACAAATTGGCGGATTCGGGGCGTGACATAACCCTTGGTTAACGGCATAGTGGCCGAAGTATGGTTTTTAGCCTAGTGTGGCATGGCTTAGTAGCATTATGGTATTGAGTATGGACTAATAGAGTAGCGATTTTTTATACCTACATGCTAGAGTAGTATTTACTGCTTTCTTTATTATCTTGCTACTAATGCTTCCATTGGACCAAAAAGTGTAGAGTATGTTTCTCGGTAGATGAATCCACTGAGAACTATTTGTAATTCTCACACCCCGTGATTTTTATTTTTTGCAGATCAAGGTGCCACTGGCGAGGAACGCGACAGGGGCAAAGACTTGGCAGAGTAGAGGACCTAGAGGGTCTAGCGGTATTCTACCCTTTTTGTGTTTCGTGTGAACTGTGTATTTTGGTGAGGAAAAAAAAATATAATTAAATGTCATATCGAGATGTTCACTATTGTACCCTTTACTTTCAACTTGTTATAACTTTATGTTTAAAGTTGAATGTTACATTTTAGTAGTTTCACTCTGAGATTATGTATCTTATTATACACATTGTATTGATTGAGATGGTTGTCGTTCTGTTCGGGTATAGGAGAGGTCATGCCCGATTGGTGGGTATATTGGCACACGCGAACTGACCAAATTAGCGGTTTCGGGGCATGACAGACTTCACTCCACTGGAGCTTGGCAAGGATTTGAGATACGAGGAGAGCCTGGTGCGAATTCTTGATCGGGAGGTGAAAGAATTGTGCAATCGGGTCATCTCATATTTTAAAGAATTGTGGAGCAATCACGATGAGCGATAGGTGACTTGGGAGCCTGAGGTGGTGATGCTGGATTCCTACCCCTATCTATTAGAGAGTTCTCCTTAAGATATGTTTTTGGCTTCAATGATGAAATTTTTTGTAGAGGGGAAGGATGTGGTGACCCAAGATCGTAGCGGGCAAAATGACTACAATATCAGTAGCTAAACGACACTCTGTTGGGTGTCGAGATGAGTCAGAGATGTTTGAGTGCAAAACGGATACAAAAAATGGACTTAGGATATAATTTTGGAGCAAGAACTAAAGTCTGGCATGATTCGGGCACCCTAAACAGGGCTTCGGACGCCAGAATCTATGAGAGCTGTGGTTGATACTTTAGTCGTTTCGGGCAGTTGATCTGAGCGCCCAATTTCTCTGGGATAGCCCAAATTGGGTTTTGGGACCTAGCCTCGTGAGTATCGATAGAGGGTGGCACGTGTTGTTTGGTAGGTAGAATTTCGGGCACAAGATTTTGGGCGCCCGGAAGCTTTAGGACGATGGCTTGGGTGCAGTTGAGCGGTTAGCTGGTTCCACGGTATTCGAACTACGGAATTTGGATGCTCGAGTGGGTTTTGAGCGCCCCAATCTACATTTTGACTGTGCGAACAGTAGCTCCTTCTGTTGATCCGCGGGCTCAATTTACTCTATTAAACCACCTATAAATAAGAGCCCCTGCATCCCCTTGAAGAACTTTTCACTATTCAACTTCAAAAACTGATTTCACTAAGTTTTGAGTGCTAATTTGCATCTTCATCCACCATTACTCACCTTGAAAGCCCTCCAACAACAACTCCAGCAGTGATCACTTGAGGAACTTTACTTTCCCTGAGACTTTGAGAAAGTTTTGTGGCTTGAGACTCCTTGGGAAGCTTCTCCATTGGTAGAACTCGAAGTTTGGAGCTTGTGGCAGGTTATCGTGCATCAAAACTCTAGGTATTTGTGGATTACTTGAGGTTTTAGTGACTGTTGACAAGTTGAGATTTTGATGAGTTTTCTTTAGAATTTTCTCTTTGATCTAAGCTTTGAAGTGGTTGGGGATGATCTTGACTTTATTTTGAATAAGAGGGAATTTTGTTTCAACTAATTACTGTGGGCTATGGGATCCAAGGATCTAAAATAGGAAAAAAAAATCACCAAGAGGGGGGGTGAATAGGTGTAAATAATAAAACTCCAAAATTCTTGCGTAAAAATAATCCAATGTGGAAAATAAAGAAAGTACGTAAGATTTTACGTGAAAAACTCCAATCCAGGAGTAAAAAACCGCGGGATCGATCACACAGAAAATTCACTAAGATTAAAACACGTATAAGGTGATATAATGCAAACCTACGACTCAACCTTTTCCATACGTTCCAAGTAGATCTTCTCCGCAGTCCTCAACGTATCTCGATCACACGATTTGCGTCCAACTTCGAATCCACGAAGTCCAACCGAATCCACGGTCGTCACCAATGTAGAATGTGTCGATCACACGAACACGCCTAACTCTGAATCCACGAAGCCGTAAACCTTGAATCCACAAAGTCGTAAACCTTAAATCCACAAGGCCTTCACGCGAATCCACACGTCGATATTCCTTTCGAAAATCGTTGTTGTTTATTGGTGTTGGTGTTTTTGAATACTTAGAAAATTATAGATAGACAAGAAAAACACCGTCTAAGTATTCATCAATTTGGTTCTTGCAAAAGAATAACGAGTTGAAAAACCCCAAGAATCAAATTGATTTTCTTGATCAAAGGATGATCAAGAGATCGAAAGAAGAAATCTTAGATAGAGCGTGTTTTCCTTTTCTTCTACTATTTTCTAATTTTTCAATGCCCTAAAATAATACCTCTAGAGTTTATTTATAGGTTAGAAACTTTTGGAAAGAGATAAGAATAAAAAATTATCTAAAACAGAATTTTTTCGCATCATGGTCCAGACTGGATTTATGATGGTCCTGTGATGACACGAATCTTCACGGTAGTTTTGCTGAGTGAATTGTGGCTTCTAGAGGCCTATGATGCGTGTTGGAGATGGTTGAGCGCAAATTGGATCTCAGGATCGGACCCAGTGCGAAATTTGGATTAAGATTACATGTCCGGATGCCTTCGACAAATTTTAAAAGTGGAATTTGCCAAAACAGACATCGGATTTGGACTCAGCGCGCGAAAACGATAAAAATGGACTATTTACTTGTATTTTTCAGAGCCCAGATGCCAAAACACGAATTTCGAGGCAAGGTTACTGTTCCGGCAGGCCAGGGTAACACCGGCGGCGGCGGGCAGGCGGCGAAGCGCGGTGGCGCGGGCGCGGTCGCGGGCAGGCCGGTCCACGGGACTTGGGCGTGCACCAGGACCAGCGGGCGCAGCAAGGTGGGCACGCGGCGGCGCGGGCGCGGTCGCGGGCAGGCCGGTCCACGGGACTTGGGCGTGCACCAGGAACAGTCGCGCGTTCCGCGCCAGGCGCGGCGCACGGTGGACCGCGCCAGCCACGTGTCGCCCGCCCGTTGGCGGGCGCAGCGACCCGGCTGCCCCACCGTGAACCGCGGGGCGTTCTCCCCGCCGTGTACCGCGCTGCCACACGGCGCGCCGCAATTGGCGGGCGCTCGTGCGCGGGGCGCGGAGCAGGTCACGTGGTGCGCCCGAGGGATTTCGAGCGCGCACAGTAGTGGGCCGGGGCCGGATTCGAGCGCCTGAATCCGGATCCCTCCTTTGGTGGACTTGGGCTATAAATAGCCTATGTGGGCTTCATTTTTGGGCTTTTCCTACGAGCTTCTTCAGCCCATCTTCGGCAGGGAGCTTCCTCTTCGAGTTTTCTTCGATATTTGGGATCCCGGGAATTTTTGGGAGTCATACCATCTGCGTTCTTCTCGACATCGCGAGCTTAGACGCGCCTTTGATACCGAGTTTTTCCGTCGACGCTTCTTCCGCGAGCTCCCCAGGGCTGACAAAGGGGAGTTTTTGGCCGATTTTTGCGGCATCGGTTTCATGAGAGGTAGATCTTTGTTTTTCGTGTTTTCCGCTCCTCTTAGTTTTGGGTTTTTATTGGAGTTTTTGGAACATCTTTGAACCCCCTTTCTTACTGGTGATTTTCATGGACAGCGAAGCTTGTCGGATTTTTATCTCGGTGCTCGATTATCGAATTTCAACCTGTGAGGACCCGATCGACATCTACTCTTCGCGAGAATCGCAGTCATATTTTTATTGAAATTTTTGGAGATCATCTCGTAGGTGTTATTTTGAATTCTTTCAGACTGATCTTTCCGTAGATTTGTGATCGTGTGGATTTTTGCTTACCGCGATGTTTGGACTGTATCTTTGTGCCCAGGAGGAGTTTTCTGGTGTTTTTGGACTCGTTGGAATCGTGGGAACCTGAGGAGTATCCACGTTCAGTTTCGGCTCATTTGGACCCCGGATCATCGCGCTTCAGGTGGGTTGCTTCGTCTCCAGAACCGGTGGACGGTTCTCTAACTCTATTTGTTAGTATACATGCATGGTTTAATGTACAATTTTAATGATTGTGATCTAAAAATGAGAAATAGTTTGAATGATAGGATTGAGGCTTAATTGATAAATTGTACATGATATGTGGATTTGAGCGTTGCATGATTTATTTACCCTTATGTATGAGGGAGAGTTACAAGATAAAGATGGTTATCCTATACTAGTAGAAAAGCATGCTAGATGATGATGTTCACTTACTTGTTGGAAAATATGATTGATGCATATCTACTCTATATTGTTTAAGCTTGTGAGCATGTATGACTACAGTATACTATCTTTGATTGGAAGCAAGCATGTTATGAATTGTCCATGTTGTTGGTTCAGTTTTATGCTTAAAATGGTTAGAGGATTATATATTGATTATTGGAACTTGACCTAGCACCCCGTCATATGTTGCATGTTTAACCAGACTAGTAGAGAACCTTCACTTGGGCTAGGTTCTTTTATGCTATAGACATCCCACACCTTGCTTTGTTTTCCTGGACATAGAGTTTCCTCGCCTGGGTAGTGGGCCGAGAGGTCAGGTTATTATGGGACATAGTTTGCACTCGTGCCTGGGGGCTGAGTAGAGTCTGGTAGCTGAGTTTAGACCTGTGCTAGTGTTGTTGGGAGCCGTTCGGGTAGACGGTGGTCCCGGGCCGTCGAGTATCTTCCGTTCAGTGTTGTTGGAAACCGTTTGGGGTTGACGGTGGTCCTGGGTCGTTGAGTGTCGTCCGACCAGTTTTGTTAGCCCTGAGTTGTGGGTCGATCCCAGCTGTGGAGTAGCTCCAGCCTGTGTGTTTTGCGTGGCGAGTTGGATGTTTCGTTGGGAGCTGTTTGGGTCGACGGTGGTCCCGGCTGTGGAGTATCTCCAGCCAGTGAGTTTAGTGCCACGAGTTGGTTGAGTTCGCTAGTGTCTCGTGTTTCGTGAGAGCTTTGTTGGTTGAGTCGTCGAGAGTACTCCGACCGTCGTGCGAGATGTTTGAGGATCTTGAGTCCTTCCGTTCTGAAAGTGAGCGTGGATTTTGACTATAGCCTGCATGAGCCACTTTGAGCTCGACAAAGATGCGCAGATACTTTCCTCAGTGGGGTCGCGCCCCTCGAGTGCCACTCCGGAGCAGAGCCTGTCACCTTACTATTGCCACGCCGGAGCATAGCCTATTACTTTTGTATCGCGACTTGTCGATGCCGTCCTTCTGGCTGGGCCTTTTTTAGGCAGTCACGGACGCAGTCCTTCTGGCTGGATCAGTTTTGGCAGTCACGGACGCCCTACGTAAGTCCAGTCCTCCGTGGATGTAATGGCAGTAGGTAGGCGCAGGCTTGACTGGGCCCTATGCGGCAGTCAGTTCGATTGGGTGACTGTTTTATCAAGAGATAGTAGATACATCATGTTTCATCTGTATCAACTCTTTGAGCATTTAGATAGAGGCAGAGTAGCTGTAGAGTTATTTCTTCCAGCCTTTCTTTAGAGCACAGCATTGGTTACTTTATGCCTCTAGTAGACTTAGTGGGCAGACCGTCGGGCTTGGTGGCGGTACCCACTGAGAACTACGTGTTGATGTAGTTCTCACACCCATTAGGGGTTCTCCCCTCCTTTTTCTTTCCTCTCCTTTATTTTGCAGAGTCATCTGCGGGAGATGCTGATTTTGCTATTACTGTTCGAGGCGAGGGAGTCGTGAGCTAGATCCCTACCTGTCTTTGGAGAGTAGCTGTACCCCCTTATTGGAGATTTATTGAACAGTCAGTTAGATTGCTTATTTTTACTTTTGAGAGATTGATGTATTGTGAGGATCTGACTTGTACTGTGAGCCTGTACACTATTGTATTGTTATTTTATTTACCTTCCCGTTTGGGTTTTAGATGTGGTACCAGAGGATGTTGTACTATTATTATTGATGGGAGGTGGATACTATATTTTATTTCCAGTTGTACAGTGGTTGCATTTTAGTTTTACAGCAGTTTACTTTCCTGCTCTGATATCTGTTTAGCTGTAGATTTATTTTTGTAGGTTGGATGCTTCGCCTATGCGGGGTTTTCTATATAGGTGGCGGATCTGTTGGCGAGCCCGGGTCGCAGTTTCGACCCGGGGCGTGACAGTCCGGACTGTCGTTAAAATTTCAAAAATAATGCTTCGGGGTCCGGACTGAACTGGGTCTGATCCGGACTGATTCGTGCGATATAAGAAAATGAATGTTCGGGGTCTGGACTGAAGTCTGGCTGATCCGGATTGGAAATTCGCATAAACCAAACCATATTCGGGGTCCAGACTGGATCTGTCTGGTCCGGATCCTAAACACTCAAAATGCCCAGTTTTTTATTTTTAAGCCATAAAAAATATTCAAAGTGTTTTTAATCTATTAGAATGAATTCAAATCACCAAAAATATTTAATTAAACGTACCTGATTATTATGGATTCATTCTTCTTGAGATTGATGTCTGTGTTCTTCAAGTCTTCATCTTCAATCTTCAAGACTCAAACTAACTACACGAAATACGCCAATACAAAAGTCCTTAACAATGACAAGGTTGGTTTTATGTGGATTTTTGTTTTTATTTAGCTCATCAACCAAAAAATAGAATTCTAAAATTTTTGTGTTCTTGAGCTTTTGATCACCCTCAAGTTGCAATTTTCTGGTAATTATGGGGTTCTTTTGCTGGCTTAGGAGCTTGGGGACATTCTTAGGAGTGTTGTGAGCATTTCCTTCTTCGTCGGAATTGCCGCAACCAGATCAAGAACTCACTCAGCTTCAATGTAGAATATCGGGTTTTCGGATGGCGCGCCGACCTCGCAAGATGGCGTGGTGTGGAGGAATTGCCTCGGGCATGTTACTTATGTGTTTACGGATGATGTCGGGTTGATTCGGATCAACGCGGAAGCCCCAGCTGTTAAGGATTTTTGTATTGGCGTATTTCGTGAAGTTGAAGATTGAAGATGAAGACTTGACAAATCATATACTTCAATCTCAAAAGAATGGATTCAAACGTTCAATTAAATTAATCTTTGAACATTTGAATATTTTATGATTAGAAACACTTTGGAATATTTTCTATGGCCAAAGAATCAAAAACTGGACATAGGACATGTTCAGGATCCGGATCGGACCTTGCAATCCGGATCCCGAAGGGTGATTGTTCATTGGCAATTTCAATCCGGATCCTAGGCCATTCCGATCCGGATCCCGAACATGGGAGTTGGCTGAATTGCATGACGAGATCGGACCTTGTGAGGATGTGGATTTCTGGATTGTCAATCTCGGACGATCCGGATCGCAGTTTCGATCCGGATCGCCGTCCTGTAAATTTCCAGAAAAGGCGGTTTTTGATTCTTTCTCTTAATTTAGCCTTAATAGATTATTATTTATTATAGGGTTATCATCCTAAGATGGATTAGTGAGAAAAGGAAAAAAAGAGGGAATTAAAGAAAGAGGAAAAATATTTTGGATTAATGAGCCTATTTATGCTCCAGCTATCTAAATGACTAAATTAAGCCAAGACTTAATTAGCTTGCCACCTCATCGCCTGCTACCTCCCCTCAAACAGAGGACTCAAGCAAAAATAGAGCAAAAGAAAGAAAATGAGAAAAGGAGAAGAAGAAGAAAAGATGGGGAAAGTGAATGAATGAAAGAGGTTGGATGGTGAGATCTTCCTGCAAGAGCCGCGACGCCAAGCGGAGCGGAGCGAGCGCGCGTCGTTTGCCAAGCGAGGTACTTGTATGTAGCTGTTTTTTTTTGAAGTTTGGGTTTTGGAGCTTTTGGGTTCTAGGTTTTGGGTTGAGCTGGGGTGGTGGATTGTTTCCCTATTGCTCTAGGTGGTGGCCGCAGCTGGAGCCAGCTTGGGGCGGGCTTTGTGCACCGACGAAGCTGGCCGAAGCCGCGACTGTAGTGGGCAGAAAATTGGGCCGCGTGCAGCAGGGAGCGGACGACTGGAGCCAAGGCGTGAGGGAACTGGCAGCGGAGCCGTGGGTTGCGCGACTGGAGCGAGGCGAAAAAGCTTTGGGTGCAGCAGCGGAGCTCGGGAGGTTTCGGGCCGGGCGCCGCCCCAGACGTGACGAGCGGGCATTAGGCGGCGCCGCCCAGTGAGAGCGGAGCGCGCGAGCGAGCGCGCATGGGCCGCACCAGCGGGCCAGGGCCGCGAGCGGCGGGCTCCACTGTGACGCCCCCCTTCCAGGGACTCAGCAAAAATCCTAGAAATAAAAGGAGAAGAAGAAGAAAAGATTATGAATCTCAGGTTCCTGGTGGATCTTTGCAAGACGCGATCCAAAAGCGGATAGCGCGCGGGTTAAGCGAGGATTTATGTAGCTTTTAGTTTATTTTGGATCTTTTATTCTAGGACTAATTGAAATTGGGGGTGTCACATTATCCCCCCTTTAAGCCCTGACGCCACGTCAGGCTCAAGCACGCTCACAAGCACCAGGCGATGTGAGACTCGTCTCTGCGCGCCTTCAGCCGACCTTGTGGGGGGCTGTCGCTACCCGCAGCGGTGTGCGCGGGGAGCGCGCGCTCGCCCCCGCTAGGCGCACGCCGGGCGCAGCCGAGCGCTAATCGCACGATTTTCGGCTGGTGAAGGGCCCGCGATCCCACTGTGACGCCCCACTTCCCAGGGGGTCACCCATCCTAGAACTACTCTAGCTCTAGCACGCTTAACTCTCATGTTCCTCTTGGATCTTGCTACCATCCAAAATGCTATAGCCGGGTTAAGAGATTTAGTCCTATTATATCATTTATATATAGGACTAATTCAAATTCCGGGGGTGTCACATTCAAGGAATTGCAGAAGTAGTTTGGACAACAATGAAGTAATTTGGAAAGTCCTCTTGATTGAGACTTGGTTGCTACGTTTTGAAAGTTTCTAGGTGTTCCTAAGGTTGAGAGGAACTTGAGAATTAAGTTTGAGCCATAAATTTGAGGTATGTATCTCTGAAAATCAAAATTTTCGACCCAAAGCATTGTTTGCCGGAATTCTCGCTGATTTTCAAATGATTTTCATTTCGGCTCGGTTCGACAGGGATCATTGGGATTTTATTGCTCCGTTTGGTACATTGGGATCTGAGGCACGTGCTAGCTAAGTATCATCATGAGTCGTGGTTGGATTAGCGCTCTATGTGGGTTTGATTGTGTACATCAAAACTGCGCTCTGCACACTATGTTTACTTGATTCCAGCATGATATAGTATATATTTTTTCTTTTTCTTTTTTTTCGTTAAATCATGCCAAATCTTGATGATTGAACCCTAAATTGAACCCAACTGACTTATCTTGTTTTTGAATATTTGCATAAGTTGTATGACCATCTAGATAGGATTTACCTGATATTACACTATCGATGCATGACAATTAAAGCTAGGCAGAAAATCTTTATTCTTACTTTGTGGTTCAATTATGCTCAGGGTTTTGAGCTTGGATTAGAAATAGTGTAGTTTTTTGAGTCGGGGTGGGTTAGCACTGAATTATTGGACTCTTGAGATGCACAGTAGTTGTGGAATTTAGACGGCTCGACCGATTTGTTATTTATGCATTAGTTTGGGTCAGAACTTTGTCTAGTTAGGATCATTCATTTTGGTCATGAGCTTTGATTTTAGCATGAGGCATACTTGATCTGGTTACTTCATCCTTGAGCGGGTCGCTACCCTTGAGTGCTATTCCGGAGTTAAGCGGCTTGATTACTTATGTGTATAAATCCACATCAGCGATCCATGATTTGTTAGTGAAATCAAATGCATGTTAGTGCTGGCGAGACTGGGCCTTCAAGCCAGTCACTTGATTGGGTTACTCTCGGCGAATTATTATAGTTGATGCATACTATTACATTATACTATTCATTCATATTAGTCTTGAGGCATGGTGGTAGCTTTCCTTTCAGTAGTTTATTTTTTCTGTTCTTACTGCTTTTTTTTTTTATGCCTCTAGTAGACTTAGTGGGTGGGTTGAGTTATCGATGACGTACCCACTGAGGACTACTGATTTTTAGTAGTTCGCACACCACTTGTTGATCCCTTTTTTGTAGAGTCCTCCGCAGCGGTAGTGGCAACTATAGATTAAGGTAAGGAGATTGTTGGCTAGATAGCTCTCTTTCATGTTCCTTTGTAGTGCTAGCGGTGGACCCGGAGTCATTTTGTGCTTTGACTGTTATACCTTTTGGGTTTGGCTTTTACTAACTAGTTATATCTCTTATACTTCTGGGAGATGGATTATATATCTTGTTGTATTTGTACAATTTAGTCCTCTTGTTTTCTTTATGTTCAGCTCTGTGATGCTCATTGTATGGATATTGTATATTTGAGTAGGTTATCGACACTTCATGTGCACGGGGCTTCCCGTGAATGCGGTAAATCTGTTGGCGGGCTCGAGTTCTGGTATACCCTAGGGCGTGACATATGTCATGCCCCAAAACCGCCAATTAGGCCTGCTTGGGCAAGTGTAACAAACCTGCTAAACGGGTAAGCTTTCTCTACTCGAACGAAACGTAAATCACATACTGACCTGTACAATCATACACAATATAGATATATGAAATATCATGGTACAACTACAAAACTATACCATTCAATTGTAAACAACTTTAAAGTCTACAACTGTTTGAAAACATTTCACCAAGAATTAAACTTCATTGGAGTTTATATAATTTGATCCCAAAATATTACATTGGTTCATTGTTTGCAAAAAAAAAAAAGAAAAAAAAAGGCATATTTAGACCTCTCTCTATGTCCTTTACTCCGTGACACCCTTACTGTGGTCTTGCGCCTCACCGACGGTGATAGAATGTGAAAAAGGGTAAACCACAAAAAAGGTAAGAACTATTTTTAGTTCCCAGTGGGTGTGACCGTCGAAAATGGCGTTCTACACTCATTCGGTCCAAAAAAGGTATTAGTAGAGAATTAGCATTAACAACATATATTTTTATAATAGAAATGCAATAAAGGAAATACAACTACTATACCTCAAATATCACAAGATGCCACCATGATACTATGTCATTGTTTGTGTTAGGATTTGTTTAGTTTTGTAATTAAATCTTAATTAGATTAGGATTAATATTTAAATCTGTTAGAGATAAATTAATTTAGATTTAAATATTAATTGGAGTATAATCCTAATTTAAGTAGATTTGGATTTATCTTGGGCGGAGTTTATATATATCTCTAATGTAGAGAGCATATATATATAAGTACGTATGATCTTGAGGATGATTGTACGATATAAAAAGAGAGAAAAGAAAGAAGTCTTCTAGGTTTATAGAAGACGAGAGAAGGGTGAGAGAGATTCAAGAGGAGGGCTCGGGTTGAAGCTACTCTATTGCAGAAGAAAAGAGCAGTCGGTGTAATTCTTTTCTTGGTTAATGAATCTTATTTCATACGCATATTTTCTGTTTTGGTTTTTCTTCTCTTTGTGGTTGTATTGGTTCCAGTTTTATTGAGGGGACGGGTTTTTGGTAAAAACTTTGATTTGACATTTTCGCTGCGGAATCCCAACTCTAGGCGGTATCGGAGCGGATTGCGGTACCGAAGCGGGTTGCGGAATCAGAGAATCTGGTACCGAGGCGAGTACCGAATTTTCCAAACAATTGGTATCGGAGCTAAAGGTTATCGATCTTCGAAAAAGATTGACGGAGATGGCCACGAAGTTTGAAATTGAGAAGTTCGACGACAATAACAATTTCGGCTTTTGGCAAATTAAAGTTCGAGCCGTTTTGGTACAACAGGATTTGGACCAAACATTGAACGGGAAAGAGGTAAAGCCGGCGGAGATTACGGATGCAGCATGGGAGAAGATGGAGCGAAAAGCGTTGAGTATGCTTCATTTATTATTAGCAGATGATGTTCTTTACAACATAGTTAACGAGTCAACACCGGCGAAGTTGTGGAAGAAATTGGAAGATCTGTACATGACCAAATTCCTAACGAACAGATTGTATCTGAAGCAGCGACTGTTCACGCTACGGATGCAAGAAGCGGCTAGCCTATATGAGCATCTGAACGAGTTCAACAAAGTGGTGACCCACTTGACCAGTATCGGAGTCAAACTGGATGATGAAGATAAGGCGCTTATTTTACTTTCTTCGTTACCGGTGACATATGAGCATCTTGTGACCACGTTGCTTTATGGTAAGGAGACCATAAGCGTGGAGACGGTCACGGCGGCGCTTCTCTCGAATGAGATGCGAAAGATGACTCAGGAGTCTGGCATGCAGAGTAATGACACAACTTTGATAGTAAAAGCGAAAAAAGATGTAAAAATATTGGCGATCGGAAATAGATAAAAGAAGTCGTTATCCGACGTGGAGTGCTTCTATTGTCACAAGAGAGGTCACATTAAGTGCAACTGTCATAAGCTTAAGGATGATTTGAATGAGTTAAAGCGGCAGAAGAAAAAAACTATCGCGGATCAGGACAATCAGACGTCAGCGATGACACAGGCGGCAGAATCGGAGATGATCGATTCTGATGTGCTATATGCGGCGACCGGTGATACTAAAATTTTGGATGATGTATGGGTGCTCGATTCGGTATGTTCCTTTCACGTTTGCCCGGAAAAAGAGTCTTTTGCTACCTATAAGGCGAAAGGTGGAAAAGCTCCTATGGGGAATGGGACGTCGTGCAAAGTTTTAGATGTCGGCATGGTGAAGATTCGAATAAACGATGGGGTCGTGAGGACGCTGATAGGTGTACGACACGTTCCTGGTTTTAAGCAAAATTTGATTTCGTTAATTGAGTTGGACTCGAAAGGTTGCAAAATTTCAGCTTCAGGTGGAGCTATGAGGGTGCAAAAACGAGATCGAGTCGTGTACGTGGCGAACAAGTGCGGGAACTTGTATGTTCTGAACGGGAGAACAATCAGAACCGAAATAAAAGCAATTTGGATTCCAAAAGTTTGCGGAGGCGCAATCGCTCAAGATGGAGCAAAGGATGCGGCAACATCGAGTGGCAGAGACAAGCGCAAGGTGGAGCTTGCGTGGTGAGCTCGACGTAGTAGTTAAAGATTACAAATCAAACCAAGGTGGAGATTGTTAGGATTTGATTAGTTTTGTAATTAAATCTTAATTAGATTAGGATTAATATTTAAATCTGTTAGAGATAAATTAATTTAGATTTAAATATTAATTGGAGTATAATCCTAATTTAAGTAGATTTGGATTTATCTTGGACGGAGTTTATATATATCTCTAATGTAGGGAGCATATATATATATATATATATAAGTACGTATGATCTTGAGGATGATTGTACGATACAAAAAGAGAGAAAAGAGAGAAGTCTTCTAGGTTTATAGAAGATGAGAGAAGGGTGAGAGAGATTCAAGAGGAGGGCTTGGGTTGAAGCTACTCTATTGCAGAAGAAAAGAGCAGTCGGTGTAATTCTTTTCTTGGTTAATGAATCTTATTTCATACGCATATTTTCTGTTTTGGTTTTTCTTCTCTTTGTGGTTGTATTGGTTCCAGTTTTGTTGAGGGAACGGATTTTTGGTAAAAACTTTGATTTGACGTTTTCGCTGCGAAATCCCAACTCTAGGCGGTATCGGAGCGGATTGCGGTACCGAAGTGGGTTGCGGAATCAGAAAATCTGGTACCGAGGCGAGTACCGGATTTTCCCAATAGTTTGCATTACCCAATTTGCTTTATGTCTCCAACATCAAAATCATATTTTCTTTGTTTAACAAACTTGGTAGTTTGATTTCAGTTCTTGTTGCACCTCATACAGAGTAGATTGCTTACACACCTCTCCAATCAGTAGGTAATGGGGTCGTTCGCTCTCCGACTCAACCAAATACCTCATCGGCAGTTGATTGCTCGCACATCTTCCTTTTCCCTTGGTACTTCCGGAAGGCCACACGTGTTTTCCCATTCACTCTAAATCCATGACTTCTAGGGTTATTAATCATGTCGAATATGAGCAAACTTGATCTCTATATAGTTCTCATGCAACTTAGAGTACGTTCACATATCACTATGTTCCACCTTACGTTTTGACCTAATTTTAGATGACACACATGTTTAACCTATATTCTAGATTCCCATGACACTACATGCACAAATCCATGAATCCCATTATCATAAATGAAGGGGTCAATGTCCTCTTTTTTTCTAACATGCAAGTAAAATCACGTTTAGTGTAGTATTAACTATAATACATACTAATAATTCAAAATAATAATGGATAAAGGGGAGATCAAATCCTTTTTAGTGATATTTCCCACATTTACTAGATCTCGCACAAGGTAATAGTCTTGATCTCTTGAAATTTTTTAAAAAACTCTAGAAAATAGCTCTAACAAAATTAAATCACCCCAAAAAACACTTCCAACATGGAAAACATTAATACCAAAATCTCAAAATATCAACTTATCTATTCTTCTCTTATCTCCTAAAATATGGATGAGAGGGGCTCCTTCTTTCTTCTAGAGTTTTCTCTTGAAACTCTCCGCCGTTCCTAAGCTCCCAACGAGATCAATCCCAAGCTTTATCAATGAGATTTAGAGTTTTCTTTTTGATTCTAGAGAGAGAAAGAGGAGTGGAGAGAGAGAGAGAGAGAGAAGAAAAGAAATGAAAATTTAGGATTTTTGTCACGCCCCGGGGTCGAAACTGTGACCCGGGCCCGCCAACAGATCCGCTGCCCATACGGGAAGCCCCGTATAGACGAAGCATATAACCTGCAAAACATATTACTACAGCTATTGTGATGACCCGGATCTCCGCAGAGCTGCTACAGTGCGTTGGGGTGGCCATTGGAGGCCTACATGGTGTGTTGGAGGTGTTTGTGGCATAATTGGACATAAGTGTTGGACTTCGGACTTATATGGATCATGTGAGTGATCGGAGGACCCCGTGGAGGGTTTAGAAGTGGTTTCGCGCGAATCGGATATTTAAATTGGGCTCCGCACGAAGTTTGGACTAAGAACGCATTTCCGGGTGCCTTCGGCAATTTTTAGAGTTGGAATTTGGCGAAACGGACGTCAAATTCGGATTCAGCGCGCGAAAACGGTCAAAATGGACTACCCACTTGGTGTTTTTGGGCACGGGTTACTGTTCACCGCCGGAACAGTAACTTCGGCGATCGCCGGCGGCGGCGGGCAGCAGCGGAGGGCGGCGGCGCGGCCTCGGGCAGGCGGCAGCGCGGCGGCGGGCAGCGCGCAGCGCGCGGGCAGGGGCGCGGGCAGGCGCGCGGTCCACGCGCCGGCGTGCACCAGAGCGGGTGCCACGTGGCAGGTTTTATTGGCCGGTTCAGTGGACTTGGAGGACGGAACCTACAGGGGTGTACGGTGGACCGGTGGAAGACACGTGGCATATTCCTATTGGTTAGGTGCATGAAGTCGGGTGCACCGGGTGCAGTGAGCGAGAGTGTTGACACGTGGCGCGCGGGGATTGGGCGCGCCACTGTGCGCGGCAGCGCGGCGGTGCGCGGTGTACGTGGACCGATAGAGACACGTGGCAGTTGTTCTTGGCGTGGTGTTGGGGTTGTTGTGCACCAGGTTCAGCGAGTTTATGGCTTGGACACGTGGCGAGCGGGGATTGGGCGCGTCACTGTGCGCGTACGGGCGGCAGGCGGCAGGCGGCGTGCAGGCGGCAGGCGGCGTGGCAGCGGGCCGGCGGGCGTGGCGGCCACGGCGCCGACGTGGCGCACGCGTGCGCCACGTGGCGGCCGCCTATTGGCCAGCGCCAACTGGCTCCGTTGACCAGAGGAGCGCCACGCGGCGCTGGGAGGTTGGCCGGATCCGCTGTCCCCTGTTCTGGGACACGTGTCGCGCATTGGGCGGGTCGGACGACCAGCGGTCCGGCCGGATCCGCTGTGCGGGTGCGGACCGTGGCCGGGCCGTGGGCCGGGTACTGTGCGGCCACGTGGCGGGCTGTGGTGCCGGGCCTGCACAGTAACGGGCCGGGCCCGTTACTGTAGCGCCCGAAAATTTCCGGGCGCCCGAAAGCAGGGACACAGCCGGGTATTTTTGAATTGTTTTGTGGGCCTATAAAAGGCAGCCCACTCCCCTCTTCTTCTGCTTTTTCCGAGCCATAGAGAGGGAATGAGAGGGAGAGTTGTATATGAAAGTTGTTCCCCTTGGTGCCCTTGATCTCCTGGTGGATTCTCAGAACTTTTGAAAGCTCGGCAACGGCGATATCGATTTTACAGTTCGCCTCGGTTTTCGCCCCATTTCGGCCCATTACCGTCGCAGTTCAGTCAGAAATTCGCTGTGAGCAAACCAGGAGGAGTTTTTGGACGATTTCTTCGACAGCGTGTTCCTAAGAGGTAAGGCTTCGATTTTCGTGTTGATCGCTTCGCTCCGTTTCGCACTTTTGGCACGTTTCCCGAGGCATCTTTGACCCCCTTTTTGCTGTTTGGAGTTTGGACAGCGGTACCTTCGACGAATTTTTCTCGGCGTAGGAATATCGGATCGAGGCGATTCAAGAGTCGATTTTGATCTACTCGTCGCAAGGAACGTGTTCGTATTTTTCTTGGAATTTTATGAGATTTATTTCGAGGTGAGAATTACTGTTTTCTCAGTGTACAGTGTGCAGTTTTTCTTTACAGTTTGATGTTTGGTTTACCGCATTGCCGAATTTATAACTTGACTTACCGAACTCGGATTTGGGCGTGCAAGGTACCGTTTCGAAGCTATCGATGCGAGGATCGCTGTGATATTTTTATGGGATTTTTTCTGGGCACTTTATGCAGGTGATAATTTAACAGTTTCGGGACTGTTGTTGTATGGGTTAATTAAAGCAGTAATTGGGAGCCTAAGTGTATTTAGTGGACTTTGTGTTGTGCCAGGAGTGTCTCGGGTGTACTGTATTTGTTGGAGCGCAGGATTGGAGTTTTTGGCATTTTCAGCTGTACGGACCCGGACAGTTAGCGCTTCAGGTGGGTGGTTGTTGCTTGCCTCTATATCTGACTTACTCACTAAGTTTATTAGAAACCCCACTATTGAGCATATTGATTGATTATCATGCATGATTGACTGATATACATGTGAGCCTATCATCTGAGATTAATTATGTGGATATAGCATGTTGGGGATTATATCACTGAGGGACATGATTGCATTGGAATACTTAATTGTGATAATTAACATGCTACATTAGCACCTAGATTTTATGAAAGTGGATTAAATGGATTAATTGTTGGGACATAATGATATATCAATGTGCGGGTTTCACTCTGGGAATTATTATGGATCAGGGATCTTATACATGTGTAGTCGACTGATGATTTTAGCCTGATGGTGATATTTATGTGGATATTATTAATTATTACACATGTAAACTGTTATTTGATATATTCTCTCTTTCATATTGCTGAGGACTTTTGCATGCTTATTTGGACATCTAGATAGGCCACTATTTTATTGCTACACTATCATATTGGGATTTGACTTAGGAGAAACCATGATTGCTTTCTTTCTCCTTTTATTTAGACTTTTGAGTCATGTTGCTCGGGTTCGAGCAGAGGTTTGGGATAGTGTAGCCGGGACCTGAGGGTCAGTGATAGGGTGTACCTGATGTTGGATTGTGGGTTATTGCGGCAACCGCGGACAGTAGGCGGTTGACCGGATCTTGATTATTTTACCCAATTGTGGGTTGGGGGTTATTGCGGTGACCGCGGACTTTGGGCGGTTGACCGGATGTTTACTATTGCATCAGATTGGGTATCAGATTTCTCTAGTGGATGGTATTTCCCACTTTTGAGTATTATTGTATCGGATCGGGGTTTCATTAGTGGACGGAGTTTCCCACTTTGATCATAGTCATGATCCAGTCCTGCTATTGTGAGATATTGGTTACAGAGATGCTTGATACAGTGATACTTTACTCGTGTGGGTCGCTCCCCTCGAGTGCCACTCCGGAGTAGGCTTTAGACCGTGTTGGGTTCCGGTCAGACCGTTTGGGTTCCGGTCCGTTGGACAGTGGAGACACTGAGTTCGTGAGATTGATGCAGAGCAGGCAGTACCAGTTTTACTGGTGACTAGATTGGGTCTATTTGGTCAGATACTGTTTTCTGATGCATTCATACCGTCATTTCCTTCGGTATTGCATTTAGAGGCATACTTGTGGTGGTTTCCCCTTTTATTCAGTAGTTCTGTTACAGCTTTACCCCCTTGCCCTTTTCTTGCCTCTAGTAGACTTAGTGGGTACGCCGGAGCTTGAGGCTTTACCCACAGGGGGAGGCTACTGGTTTACTAGTGGTTCTCACCCCCACTGTTGTTTCCTCTTCTTTTCCCCCCTGTTTTGCAGAGTCCTCATTGGAGTTGCTGATCTTCGGTCGTTGTTCGGGCGAGGGAGTCACGAGCTAGATCGTTACCACCCGAGGAGTGTAGCTGTATCCCCTGGTTGGAGATTCCTCGTAGCTGTTGGCTGGTTTTACTGTTTATCTGGAGGAGAGAGATCTTTTGTATTTGGAGAGACTGATGTACTATAGTTTTAGTTTATCTCCTTTTATAGTCGAGAGATGCTGTACTGAGGACATTGTATGATGATTATCTGTATTTTGAGAATGGATATT
>CM054950.1:6567980-6609101 GCA_029168755.2 Tillandsia fasciculata
TTTTTTTTTTTTTTTTTTTTTTTCCTTTTTTGAATACCACCAGGTGAAGGCCTGAGTGGTGATAGATTAGATTGATAAAATGCAAAGTTCAGGGATAGTGCACTGGAGACCAATGATATAGGCCGCACAGTGAAAAAAATATAAAAAACAAAAAAATGTGAAGGAACTTGAACCGGTTACAATACAAAAGAAAATTCTCCGGCCAATAAAAGAATGTTAAACGAAAAAGTCACTTCACAAAAGGCATAAGATCGTTATTTTACAGAAGAACTTAAGATGTTTTGTTCATGATTCATGGAATCGTAATGTATGAGAAAGGTAGGTTGTAACACCCTAATAATTCCACATCGGATGGGAAAAGAGTTCTGATTAGATATATGAGATCATACATGCTAGGCTCTAGTATGACCCAACAAGTTATTATTGCTAACGAGTCGGATCGTCACAAATAATATCAGAGACGTATACAAGCCGGAAGTGTGAGAGCTAAATGCTATGCGGAGCAAAGTGCTACACCATGAGTTTGGTGGGAGCCACCTCTTGAATCCACAGGACGTCAGGGTTGGAGTTTGTAACACCCCAATAGTCCCACATCGGATGGAAAAAGAGTTCTAATACCCTAATAGTCCCACATCGGATGGAAAAAGAGTTCTAATTAGATATATGAGACCATACACATTAATAATAATAATTGTATTTAAGCATTTTGGGCTGTGATTTGAAAGTTATTATTGTTAGCGGGTCGGATCGTCACATAGGTAATGAAGTATTTAAGAAAAAAAGTTCAGCGACTAAAGTCTCAATATGGGGACAGGACTATTTATACATTTTATACTCTTTGTTAGAAATATAATAAATGCTTCTTGGTTGGTGAGCTTTAATTTCTTCAACTCCCTACTTGACCTTGTGATCTGGTCTTGTAGGTGTTTTAGGCAAGTAGTTGCTTGTTTGACTCTTTGTCTGGCATTCAATGCCAGCTGCAAAAGCTAGTCGTATCTTAAGCACCTACCTGGATGCATGAATATCTTTTTTGTTTACATACGGACAATGTGGATGGATATTGGTTGATGGGGGAGTATGAAAATATGAAAATATATCTTCAATCATATAGTATATCCTCCCTTTAAATTCTCTCTCGGAAATATATATATGATAAACCATGCTGTATATGCAACATACTATCTTCAATATTTTAAAAGTTGATTCGCTCCTTACTGTCCCGAAAAGTCTGAATTCTTAACATTCCATAAGATCCTATATTTGCAATTACACAAGAAAATTCTTAAACTACACAAGTTATATACCGGATATAACTTGTTCCGATGTCAAAACAGGCCTTAACGGAGTTCCCTTGCTATCGAATTGTTTTATGCAGCTGATTAATGGGAATAGGCAGTACGCGATCCAGTTTGTTGTCTACTTAATGCTGGTTTACTTAAATTTATGACACGCTACATATATATACTTCTAGTCTGTGCATTCTTTACTTGTTTATCAATTTGTAGCACTTGCTAATTTTATTCACATGTTAGCTAGCTTGTTGATTATATTTTGTGATCATTAACTCGCAACAGTAGATATTTAGCTCTGATTCTTGAATAAGCATAAAACTCTTATATAAATTATTATCTTAATTTAAGTCATCCGTTAAGTGGATCTCACATATATTATTAACTTTAGTAATATAACCTGCATATGCTGTTGTTATCTTCATTAATATCCTATTTCTTACCGGACAGTAAGTACTGCATCTTCCTTTTTTTTTTCTTTTTCTTTTTTTTTCCGTAGACCTGTCTTTTCAGTTCTATTTCTTTTTTTTTTTTTTTTTTTTTTTGCACTTGCAATTATTTTGTACAATAATTGTGGTAATACTAAATTTTATTGAACATTGTATTTTCTCTTTTTAGTTAATGAATTGTTGTTTTAATATGGAGTAGGAGGAGCAAGTGGAATTGGTGCCGAGACTGCGAGAGTATTTGCTCTTAGAGGAGTGCATGTCATAATTGCTGCAAGAAATATGGAGGCTGCAAATAATGTGAAGGAGTTATTAGTTAAAAGCAATCCGAAAGCTCATGTGGATGTTCTGGAACTTGATCTTAGCTCATTGAAGTCGGTTCGAGCATTTGCAGATAAATTTATTTCAATGAATCTTCCTCTTAACATTTTAATGTAATCCACCATCTATACTTTATCATCGTAAGTTTCAATGGATATTTCACATTTGTCCCTCTGAAATCTGAAATCTGAAATCTGAAATCTGAAATCTGAAATTTACATATCTAGCCCTTTCATGGAAAATCAACCCCCATGAATTGGGCGTCTACACTTTCAAGGAAAATTAAGATTTTTTTAGGGTTGTAGATGAAAATAGATGAATCCACAGGGATATGTATGAAAGAATCTCCAATTTTGATTCTTTGTAACTTAACGTTGCATTAATAACTTGTGTGACAAGTTTGTTTCTCTTTTCCTCTTTTTTTTTTTGTTATCTTCAGAAACAATGCAGGTGTTATGTTCTGTCCTTATCAGCTTTCTGAAGATGGCATAGAGATGCAATTTGCCACCAATCATCTTGGTGATGAGTACAATTTTTATTTATTTATTTATTTATTTTTGTAGTCACCGTGCATTAAAGTTAAATCTTATTGATTCTTAATATTTGAATGTATCTGCATACATTCAGGTCACTTTTCGTTGACCAACCTCCTCCTCGAGAAGATGAAAGAAACATCAAGGAGTACTGGTATTGAGGGCCGAATCATAAATTTATCATCTATTGCTCATGTTCATACATATGAAGAGGGAATACGGTTCGATAAGCTCAATGATAGGAGAGGGTATTATGTTTTATTTCCTATCGCAATATCCGCTAGTTGTTCGTTTCAGCAAAATTCATGAATTGTAGGATAACAATTTTCTTCTCTTTGTTAGATACTCCGACAAAAAGGCTTATGGACAATCTAAATTGGCAAACATACTACATGTGAATGAACTCTCCAGACGATTGCAGGTGCAGGTTTTACTTGTTCCTAAGAATCTATTTGTCCAGAATATTCACTGTAATTAGTAGTGGTGTTTTAACAATAATATATCTATCAAATTTCTAGCAATTTTGCGGCGTAATCAGAGGAACCACTCTCTTACTTTCTTTCCGATGATTTTCTTCTTTTTTTTTTTTTTTTTTTTGACAAAACAATTATTTTATCTATAATCTAAATCCACTCATTGTAAGAATCCAATGCTTGTAATCACTTCAAACACCTTAAAGTCACATCAGATTATGATAAAAAAAATCTCATTTGGTAGAGAATTTTTTTCTTTTTCTGCTACTCTATTCTAATGGTTGTTTTTTTTTTTTTGTTCCTTTCTTTCATTTTTTTGAATGGGTAATGATTGGATTGATTCTCGTGATTCAATACATTAGTTGGTTGATCTTATTTCTTAAACTTCTCAAGAAAATATTATATTTCTCTAACAGGTGGAAGGAGCAAATGTTAGTGTAAATTCTGTTCACCCAGGGTTAATCATGACAAATCTGATGAGGCACTCTTTCCTTCTTATGAGTATGTTCTTAAATTTCATTTACAGCAGAGTTTGTAACTATTGAAAATCATCATTCGTACGAAAAATATGATGTTCTATTTGCAGGGGTACTCAAAGTATTCACTTGCATCTTTTGGAAGAATGTTCCACAGGTCTGCTGCACATTCTCAAATAAACTAAATTATTACTAGTTATCTTTTCCATTGGATTTTGCTTGAGTTAACTCGTGAAAACATAGGACTCAGAATTCAAATAACCTTGCGACAAGCGCATGGTTATTGCCTGGTTTTCTATTGATAGTTCAAAATTGATTTTATGCTAAATTTGACATTTTTGAGCGATTAGTTAATTAAGATAATGTAGCTTCATCACTTTTTAATACATATAGAAAGAATTAGGAATCTTCTTGTTCAGGAATTTGCATTGTATACAAAACATCTTCAGATAAATGCTTCTTTATTTCTCAAAGTCCATGTGGCTTAGCTCTCAAACATTTTGTATTCTAATAAACGAACTTGTAGAATATTTTTGTTCTTTCTATCTATGATGTTGTAAAGTATGAATGGAAAATAGGTATATCCACATTGAGTAAAATAATTTTTGTTTATTATGCCCAAGCATGGATGGGCAAGTTGGATACATATTTCCCACTCATTATGACTAAGGCTTTATTTGGCTAACCAATATCTCTGCAATACTTCTTCCAAGCCGCCAAAGAGTCATTTTTTCATCCTGCTAAAAGGCAAAAGGTCTATAGTAGTAGACCTTTTTGTTAGCCAAATGACGAGTTAAGATACTTGAACCTTTTTGTTAGCCAAATGACGAGTTTGGATGCTTTTACGTTTTTTTTAGAACAGAGAACTTTTTTTAGAGCAGAGAGCTGGTTGAGCGGTTGGGTGGACCTGGCACTAGATGTATCGAAACAAAAGGAATGTTCGGATTTGATGGAGAATGAGATTTCATTAGCAAAAAACTTTCTATGTTATCTTGCTAATATACAATAAGCTAGTTAAAAAAAAAAAAAACAAAACAAATCATTCATCTGAAATTAATATTTAGTTTTGCTGTCTTGTTTTGAGGTAGATTTTGCAAGTAATATTTCCTAATAATATATCAAGCTTTTACTCTTTTACAGGGAGCAGCTACTACATGCTATGTAGCCCTTCATCCTACTCTCAAGGGGGTTACAGGAAAATACTTTTTAGACTGCAATGAGGAGAAGCCAAGTGTGCTGGCCAGAGAAGAAACCTTGGCAAAGAAACTGTGGGACTTCAGTGAAAATCTGGTTAAATCAGCAAAATAAATTTTAAAAATTTAAATAAGGTTAAGGCTAAAGTAGTTCTCAAGTACAATTACAGTAAATTTCTCACTATATATGGTTCTTAATGTTTGGTGGCAACCGACAACTAAATTAGCTATCATTATAATCTGGTGTACGTTTGTTCCATATGCTGTGTCTGTCCATTGGTATCCTCTTATGTTGCTTTTCTTATGGCTCTTTGGTTGGTAAATATTTGAAGAAGCATGCTGCACTAACAACACTCATTTTGTCTTTAATTGTATGTGTTGGGCTTCTTCCACTTTCCCTTTTGTGCAGCCACCAATTTAACAAGAAAAAAAAGTCTTTTAAGTTTCTCTATGTAAGAAGATAATTAAAATGAAATTATGTAGAGCCCCAACAAAAAAAAAAAATAGATGCTTCAGTTTAAAGTTTCTCCTTTTAATTAGGAGAATCATAATGCAGCCTGCAACAACAAACAAACTCCTCGCCCTTCTTACCAACTATTAATTGTAAGGCAGAATATTTCATCTACCAAATATCACGCAAATCAAGGATGAATAGAGCAGAGACTCTCAATCAATGTGCCAATATCTTTGTTGTATTTGCAAACACCCAAGAGGTCAAACAACCCACAATCACAAAAGCCTCCTCCTATATAATAAGCCTGTTGTGACAGGTAGGTAGGTAGTTGTATATTACAAAACTATGTATGCAATTCTTCATCTATCTATATAATAGAGAATATAATGCATGCATGCATGCATGAGAAAAAAGAGAGAGAGAGAGAGAGAGAGAGAGAGAGAGAGAGAGAGAGAGAGAGAGAGAGAAAGCTCCTAATAGTTCGTATCGTATATCCCATCATCATCATCTCTTCCACTATCATCCCCCTAACAGAACACTAGCTCCACACTAGGTACAAAAAAACGATCATCCGATCTCAAAACAACAGCAACCATCAAAACCCTCTCACCTCTACACCTTGCTCGGCGACTTCTACGCTGGGGCCTCCGACAACGGCGCATTCGATTCCGTCGCAGCGGCGTCGGAGGAGGAGGCAAAGCCTGCCTTCTTCTTTGGGACGAGAGCGGGGTTGAGGTTCGGGAGCACGCCTCCGTGCGCGATCGTGACCCCGGAGAGGAGCTTCGAGAACTCCTCGTCGTTCCGAATGGCGAGGAGCAGGTGCCGAGGTATGATCCGGCTCTTCTTGTTTTCCTTAGCCGCGTTCCCCGCCAATTCCAACAACTAAATCCCCCAAAAAAATCCCGACAAATCTCAAAAAAAAAAATATATATATATATATATATATATCGTAGGAAATCCCTAGATCGGAGATCGGATCAGCGGGATTAGGGTTAGGGTTAGGGTTTACCTCGGCGGCCAGGTATTCGAGGACGGAGGCGAGGTAGACGGGGGCGCCGGAGCCGACGCGCTGGGCGTAGCGGCCTTTCTTGAGGTAGCGGCCGATGCGGCTGACAGGAAACTGGAGCCCGGCCTTGAGGGAACGCGACACCGACTTCTTCCTCGCCCCATCGCCGCCGCCGCTGCCGCCGCCGCCGCCGTCGCCGGAGCCTGAGCCCTTCTTCTCCTTGCCTCCGCCGGAGCCCTTCTTTGCCTTGCGGCCTCTGCCGGAGCCCTTCTTCACCTTGCCCCGGAGGGGCCGGCGACGTCGTCGTCGTCGGCCATGGAGATCGTTGCGATTTCTCTCGCTCGGATCGGAACGAAGGGGATTAGGAGGTGATCGAAGGGAAATGGGGAGAGGGAGGGGGAGATGGCGCGGTGGGAACGTGTGATTCGAAAGGAGATGTGAGCGGGGAATTGCGGGCCTTTTATACGGAGATGAGGGGAGGGGAGGGATCGTTCCGACATGTGGATCGACGGGTATCAACCGTCGGATGGATTGGTGGATGGACGGATAGGATTAGGATTTATTTGCGATCCAGGAAAGAGTGACGTGGACCAATGAGGAGAAAGCGCAATGGTCCTTCAATGGTGCTTCAATTACACCATTGGTTAACCAAATTTTGTTTAAACTCTATTCTTATCACTAAACCACTATAATTTATTTTGAGTAAGATATTAATCTTTAATTTTGTTCTATGGGGTTGGTGGTCAAATTTAATTAATTTTTTGATAGGGATAATTAACCTAGCTGCTAAAGAAAAATGATAATCGCAATTGACTATTATTTATTTTAACAGCTACTAAAAATTATTAGGGTTAAATACAAATATGCCCTCCGAAAGTTTAAAATTAACTTACTAATTTCTCAAAAATTTAAATCAATTTATATATTTCTCCAAACTACTAATACCTTACAAAACATACCCTTCCGATTAAGTCTTTATCAATTTTGTTAAATTTCTTTTAACTTCCAATCTGACCAAAGAAAATAATTTCAAACTAGAAGGTCATTTTCTACCAAATTACATTTTTCTTTTCCATCCGATTTCAAATTATTTCGCATTGAGAAAGAGAATTTTTTTTTTTGCAAAAGTTGAGCTTCTTTACTGTTATTAAAAAAAGTTTTGTTTATGCATCAAATGCTAGCTAAGGCTATAAAAATGATAAAATAATCAGCTTGTTTGGAAAGAAAAATAAAGTGATTATGTAGATTAAAAAAAAAAAAAAAAAAAGAATGAGAATGAAGAGCGGGAGAAGAGAGAAAACTAAAAATATTTAACAGAGATTGATATAAATTTAACTCAAAGGATATTTTCATAAGGTATTTGAAATTTAGAGGGGTATACAAATTAACTCAATATTTAAAAGGATATGTAAGTTATTTTTTTTTTAACTTTAGTAGGGTACACTAGTATTTAACCCTTAAATAAAATTTATTCTTAAAATACTCTATTATACTCTATTAAGCAGGTCCTTAACTAGTGTGATCTAAGGCCAAGCCGAAATATATTATCCAAGAATATTTTATTTGGTATAAAAAATATTTTACTGTGATTATAAAAAATGAGTTAAATTTTTTGTTTTTATAATGGGGGTGTTTGGTTTGGAGATTAAAGAGGAATATCCCCCTCTAATTCCCAAACAAGAGGTGGTGAAAGGGGAACAGCTGTTTCCCCTTGGGTGGAACAATACTTTTTTTTCTTTTCTTCTTTGTTTTAATTAAAAATTTTTAAATTTATAAAATTTAAAATTTAATTTTTTTATTTTATAAATTTTTAAAATTTTTAATTTTATTTTTTAATAAATCTAAAAATTTTATTTTTTTATTTTCTTTTAAATTTTATTAATTTTAAAAATTTAAAATTTATACAAATTTTTTATAATTTTTTTTAAAAATTATACAAATTTAAAAATTAAAATTTTTTTCTTCCACTTTTATAATTTTTTGAGACAATTAAAATTAAATTTTTTAATATTTATAAATTTTTAACTTTAGAGAATTTTTAAATTTTATAACTTTTAAAATTTTTAAATTTAATTTTTAATAAATTTTAAAATTTATTAATTTTAAAATTTTAAAATTTATACAATTTTTTTTAACTTTAATTTTTAATAAATTTAAATTTTTTAAAATTTTAAATTTTATACCAATTTTTATATACATAATTTTGATTTTTTAAAAATGTTCGGATAAAAAAATAAAAAAAATAAAAAAGAACAAAGAAGAAGAAGAAGAAAAGAAAAAAAAAGAAAGAAAGAAAAAAAAAAATAGAAAGAAGAAAAAAAAACTGAAAGGAATAAAAAAAAAAAAGAAGGAAAAAAAAAAAAAAAAAAAGAAGGAAGAGTTTTCCAAAAAAAAAAAAAGGAAATAAATAAAATAAAAAAGAAGGGAATAAAAAAAATATATAAGGAAAGAAATAAAAAAATAGGGAAGTAAAAAGGGGAGAAAAAAAAAAAGAAAAAAAAAAAAAGAAGGGAAATCACACCCCCTCTTTTACATACCAAGAGGGATGTGGGCTTCCTCTTTCCAAAAAAAAGAAAAAAAAAATCAAAACACAAAAAAGCAAAAAAATAAAAGAAAAATGCAAAATAAAAAAAAATACCAAAAAATTTTGATCAAATGTTTTTTAAGACTTTTTGAAACCATTATAAATAAATGGGTGAACTCAAAGAGAAAAGAATAGACAGAAAAAAAAGACAAAATCTGATAATAGAAATAAAAAGAGAAGAAAAAAAAAAGTTCCACAGCAACAAAGAAAAATGAAAAGAAGAAGAAGAAAAGGTAAAAAAACTCAAAAAAAAGATCAAAAAAAAAAAGAAAAAAGGAGTTTTTTTTTTTCTTTCTTTCTCTCTCTCTCTCTCTCTCGCGTGCCACAGAGAGTCTTCCTTTTCTTCACTTGCGCGCCAGCACCAAGCAAGGAGAATGCTTGGGGCACCCTGATTTGTCCCAGCAAGCAAAAAAAAAAAAAAAAAAAAAAAAAAAAAAAGAGAAAAAGCGGCTTCGGGCTTTTGTTCTTCAACAACAAAGACGACGACGGCGAAAACAACGAAGGCAACTCGACTTCCACAACAGTAAAGAGATGGCGCATACATGCAAACGATAAAAAATACGATCTCTTGTCCGATTGACCGAGCGGCCATATTCGTGATAGGCTCGACACGATCTAACACGATTTTAGATTTTTTTTATTATCGCACGCATGTATCGTTAATTTTTGTACCAAGTGACCATCTTCGTGAAAGGCTCGACTGAGTCGAAACATGGCGATTCAAACCAAACTGTTCCTTTTGGTGCGATCGAGCGGCCATCTTCGTGATAGGCTCGACACGATCAAACCCGACTTATACAAGATAAATCCAAAATCACTGACTGTACTAAGACATCACCAGGAAGGGGTACATATACTCTCTTCACAGGAAACGGGTAGGAATTTAACTCGCGACTCTCTTACCTCGGTCAGATGGAGTAGCAATTGGAGCAGAACTCCCTTACCTCGGTCAGATGGAGTAGCAACTGGAGCAGAAGTCCCAGGAAAAAAGTCACCAACAGCGGGTGTGAGAACTACAACCAACAGTAATTCTCAGTGGGTACGGCCACCAAGCCCGACGGTCTGCCCACTAAGTCTACTAGAGGCATAAGGTAACAAATGCAGTACTATCAAAGAAAGGCAGGAAATAACTCTACAGCTACTATGTCTCTATCTAAATGCTCAAGGGTGATACAGAGAAAACATGATGCCACTACTATCTCATGATAAAACAATCACCCAATCTATACTAACTGCCACATAGGGTCCAGTCAAACCTGCACCCAACTAATGCCATTACATCCACGGAGGACTGAACTTACATAGAGCGTCCGTGACTGCCCAAAAAGGGCCCAGCCAGAAGGACTGCGTCGACAAGTCGCGATAGCAAAGTAATAGGCATAGCTCCGGAGCGGCACTCGAGGGGCGCGACCCCACCGAGGAAAGTATCCGCGCATCTCTGTCGAGCTCAATACGGCTCATGCAGGCTATAATCCAAATCCACGATCAACAAGATCGACAGTACTCAAATCACATCTCTGACCCACTAGCTGGAAATACTCAACAGCTGGGACCCACCGTTGAATCAGACGGCTCCCAAAACTTGCACTGATCTATCCACAACTACCAGACTCCACTCGGCCCCCAAACACAAGTGTATCATGCATCTCCCAACAACCCGACCACGTGGCCCACTACCCGGGCGAGGAACACTCTAAGTCCAGGAAAATAAATAAAAGTGTGGGAGTGTCAAAGCATAAACAAACTAGCCCAAGTTTGAGTTTTCTAATAGTCTGGTTGAAACATACATCATATGATAGGGTGCTAGGTCAAAGTTCCAATAATAGCATTAAATTTAACTGAATGTAAATAGAGAACATTAACCAACATGATCTCAAATCAACAAAAAGGAAATATCATCTATCACCAACATGCACACTAACACATCTCACAAACATGCATGTTAACTATCCCATAGAATAAGAAAACCGTCCACCGATTTTGGAGACGAAAGCAACCTACCTGAATGCACACGTCGATCCGAAGTCCAAATAAGCCGAAACTGAACGGGAGTACTCCTCAGGTTCCCACGATCCCAATGAGCCCAAAAACACCTGAAAACTCCTCCCGTGCACAAAGATATAGTCCAAATACTATGATAAGCAAAAATCCCCAAGATTACAACTCTGCGGAAAGGTAGTCCGAAAGAAGTCAAAATATTACCTGCGAAATGATCTCCAAAAATTCCAACAAAAATACAGCTGCAATCCTCGCGAAGCGTAGATGTCGATCGAGTCCTCACAAACTGAAATCCGATAACCGAGCACCGGGATAAAAATCAGACAAGCTCTGTTGTCCAGAAAAATCACCAGCAAAAAAGGGGTTCAAAAATGCTCTGAAAACCCCAATAAAAATTCAAAACTGAGAGGAGCGGTAGGTACGGAAATCGAAGATCTACCTCTCATGGCAACGATGCCATAGAAATCAGCCAAAAACTCCCTCGAATCAGCCTAGGGGAGCCCACGGACGAAATGTCGACGGGAAAGCTCGATATTGAAGATGCGTTGAAGCTCGTGATGTCGAGGAGGAAGCTGATGAAACGTCTTCCAAAAAATCTCTGGGATCCCAAATATCGAAGAAGACGCGCAGAAGATGATCCCTGTCGAAAATGGCTTGGAGAGGAAAGCCCAAAAGGTGTCAAAATGCCGCACAAGGAGGCTTATTTATAGAAAAAACCAACCAAGGGTCCAATTTCGGATTCGGGCCCATGATTCGGGCGCCCGAATCCTTCGGGCCCCCGAACGGGGCACGTGGTAGCCATCCGAGGAGCGCCCGGATCCACCCGATCGCGCCATGCGTCCCCGCCCATGCTGCGCGATTGGCGTCGGTCAATCGCGCGGTGCCACGTGGCCCGACAGGTGGGTGGAGTGGGTGGCGCGGCCCAATGGCGCAGCGCCACGTGGCCCGCCACCTGCCCCGGTGGTTGGCGCGGACCAACCGCACGCCGCCACGTGGAAAGGAAATATGCGGTGCGATGACCGCGCCAGGTCAGCCGCGCGCGCACGCTCGCCCAACCACGGCCCGCCACGCATCCTGGTGCGCTTCTCCGCTGGTCCTGGTGCACGCGGAAGTGGGCCGTGGACCGGCCCACTCCACAATTCGGCCCAAAGGCCTATTTTGAGCAAAAATAGCCGATTTTCAACGTTTTTGCACGCTGGATCCGTTTTTGGCATCCGTTTAACACACAACGGGCTCGATACACCAATAATAGGTGTTTTCTCACCGCCGACCATCCAGTCAAGTCGCACGGGAAAACCGAGACACCACATCCTCCCCTACTAGAAAAAAGTTTTGTCCTCGAAACGAAAGCAAACAGAAACAACCATACCTCAGCCGGAAGCCTCGAACAAGAAGGGATAGGTCTCCATCATCACCGCCTCTAGCTCCCAAGTGGCCTCACGCTCCTTGTGATTGCTCTAGAAAATCTTCATGTACAGTATAGCCCGGTTGCGCAATTCTCTCACCTCACGAGCCAGAATTCGCACCGGGCGCTCCTCGTACCCAAGGTCCTCACCGATCTCAAGTGGAGTGAAGTCAATCACATGCGAAGGATCAAAAACATATCTCCTCAAAGCCGAGACATGGAAAACATCATGAACTCCTGCAAGGCGCGGGGGAAGTGCAACTTGGTACGTAACCGGGCCTACTCTCTCAAGTACCTCAAAGGGTCCAATAAAGCGGAGGCTGAGCTTCCCACGAACTTCAAATCTCCGGACCCACCTCGAAGGTGAGACTTTCAAAAAGACATGATCACCAGCCGGAAACTCTAAGTCTCGCCGTCGAGTATCAGCATAGCTCCTCTGTCGACTCTGGGCGGTCTCAACATGTCGCCGAACTAATCTGACCTTTTTCTCTGCCTCCAGCAGTAAATCAGGTCCCAAAGTCCTCCTCTCACCCACGTCACTCCAATATAAGGGCGACCGACACTTGCGTCCATACAACGCTTCAAACGGAGCCATCTGAATGCTCGCTTGATAGCTGTTGTTGTACGCAAACTCAACCAATCCTAAGTGTCGGTACCACCCTCCTCCAAAATCCAGGACGCACGCTCTCAACATGTCCTCGAGGGTCTGTATGGTGCACTCAGACTGTCCATCGGTCTGTGGGTGGAATGCCGTGCTAAACCGAAGCTGCGTCCCCAAGGCTGTCTGTAGATTCCCCTAAAAATGCGAGACAAACCTCGGGTCTCTATCTGATACGATCGAGGCGGGTACACCATGTAACCTCACCACCTCGTCCAGGTACAACTGAGTAAGTCACTCCAAAGGCCAAGTCACCTGCACAGGTAGAAAGTGAGCAGACTTTGTGAGTCTATCCACGACCACCCATATCGCATCAGCTCCACTCTGCGCCCTCGGCAGTCCCGTGACGAAATCCATACTGATGTGATCCCATTTCCACTCGGGGATTGGGAGACTCTGTAACTTGCCAGCATGAACACGGTGCTCTGCCTTCACTTGCTGACAAGTTAAACAGTAAGCCACGAACCTCCCAATATCCCGCTTGATCTCATTCCACCAAAAGTGTCTTGAGGTCCTTATACATTTTAGTCCCACCGGGATGAATGGTATAAGGTGTATAATGGGCCTTCCTCATAATCTGCTCTCTGATCTCAGAATCCATAGGTACACACGCTCGGTCCCTGTACCGCAGTACTCCCGAAGCATCCACTGAGAAATTCCCTATCTGCTCAGTCTGAATCTGTCATCTAATCCTCGTCAAGTGGGGGTCCTCACTCTGTTCCTCTCTAATCCTGTCCAACAGAGTGGGCTGCACGACCATAGACATAAGTCTAACAGAGATCCCAGGAGATACGACCTCGATCTGCAATCGCCTCATCTGCTCGACTAGCGGTGCCTGGGGTGTAATCATCATACTCAAACTCTACACTGACCTCCTACTCAAAGCATCTGCCACGACATTGGCCTTGCCGAGATGATATAGAATGCTCACATCATAATCCTTCAGTAACTCTAACTACCGGTGTTGCCTCAAATTCAACTCCTTCTGAGTGAACAGGTACTTCAAGCTTTTGTGATCGGTATAGATCTCACAGTGTTCTCCATACAAGTAATGTCGCCACAGCTTCAAAGCAAAAATAACGGCTACAAGGTCCAAATCATGCGTAGGGTAATTTTTCTCAAAATCCTTTAGTTGTCGCGAAGCATAAGCAATTACCCTACCATGCTGCATCAGTACACAACCCAAACCGCTGTGCGAGGCGTCGCTGTAGATCACAAACCGATCACCCATCACTGGCAATGCTAAGATCGGCGCTGATATCAGTCTCATCTTCAGCTCCTCAAAGCTCTGCTGGCACTGCTCAATTCAAGTGAATTTGGTCCTCTTCCTAGTCAGTCGGGTAAGTGGAGTAGAGAGCTTCGCAAAGCCCTCCACAAACCGATAGTAATAACCTGCTAAGCCCAAGAAGCTCCGGACCTCCGTAACCGTCATCGATCTAGGTCAATCTCGAACAGCATCAATCTTTGTCGGGTCCACTGCCACTCCTGCGGCTGATACCACATGGCCTAGAAATGCAACCTCCCGAAGCCAAAATTCGCACTTCTTAAACTTGGCATACAACTTCTTCTCTCTCAGAAGCTGCAGCACTATCCTCAAGTGCTCCTCATGCTCCAAATCACTCCGGAAGTAAATCAAAATATCATCAATGAATACCACAACAAACTGGTCCAAGTACGGCTGGAATACCCGGTTCATTAAGTCCATGAATGCGGCAGGGGCATTAGTCAATCCAAATGGCATCACAGTGAACTCATAATGCCCATACCGAGAATCTAAAAGCTGTTTTGGATATGTCCTCGGCCCTCACTCTCAGCTGGTGGTAACCGGACTGGAGATCAATCTTCGAGAACACCGAAGCTCCCTGCAGTTGATCAAACAAATCATCAATCCACAGTAGAGGGTACTTGTTCCGGATGGTCACTTTGTTCAGCTCTCTGTAATCCACACACAACCTAATCGATCCATCCTTCTTCTTCACAAACAAAAACGGCGCTCCCCACGGAGATACACTGGGTCTAACAAAACCCATGTCCAACAGATCCTGTAACTGTGCCTTCAGCTCTCTCAACTCGGCAGGTGCCATCCAATAAGGTGCCTTTGAGATTGGCGCGGTTCTCGGAACCACGTCAATCACAAACTCTATCTCCATCTCCGGCGGCATAGTAGTCAACTAAGGGGGAAACACATCCGGGAACTCGCGGACAATAGGGATATCCTCGAGTCCCGATGCCGCCGTAGGCACCTCAACAATAGTCGCCAAGAAGGCAGTGCAATCTCTACTCATCATCCGCCTAGCCCTCGCCGAGGAAACGGTCGCTGCGAACGGCGTGCTCTGACAGCCTTTGTAGACGAACTCATCCTGTCCTGGCTCGCGGAGAGTCACAATCCTCTCTCTACAATCAATGGTGGCAAAGTACCGCGACAACCAATCCATACCCAGTACAACGTCAAAATTCTGGAGCTGTCGCAAGACAAGCAAGTCTGCCGGCAAGATCAAAGATCCCAACTGCACTGGCCACGCCCTATAGTACTCCTCGACATGCAAAATATGATCTAGAATCTGAACCTCTAATGCATGCGACAAGAAATCTATCTCTATACCATGTAGGGATGCAAATGCTCTACTGATAAATGAGTGTGAAGCACCAGTATCGAAAAGAGCTCAAGTACGAACTACAGAAATCAAAATAATACTTGCGACGACGTGGTCAGCCGCCGAAGCATCCTCAACCTGAGCGGCATAAACTCGCCCGCTCGGTGCTGGGGGTCGTCACTCCGGCTGTCGCGAGGAAGAAGCACGATCAGGCATACCATAGGTCGAGGAAGGTCCCGCCATCTGTAGAGGAATAAAGGGTGTTGAGGCCGTCGAGGGTGCTGGGAAGCCTACTCTGGGGCATGACGCCTGAAAATGACCAGTCTGACCACAACAGAAGCATCGGCCCTGCCTCTGAGTACACTGGCTCGACGGGTGCGGTCCCCCACAAATAACACATCTATCCTGGCGCGGCTGCCGCTGAAACTGCTGCTGCGGCTGTCGCTGAAACTGCTGCTGCGGCTGAGACTGCTGCTGCTAAGACGGTCGTCGCTGCTGCTGCTGCTGAGGGTGACAGGGTCCACCCATTAGACCTCTGGCGGCCCTGAAACCCATGACCCTGAGAATGGAATCGTGGAGGTCTTGGAGGCCCCTGCCGGCTCGTTTGTCCCCCGTCAACCGATGCTGGGCGCTTCGCCCCAGGAATCGCTGCGGGTGCAAGAGTCATCTCCTCCATCACTACCTCATCGTGCTCAACATACAATGCCTGCTCCATCGAGGCATCCAGAGTCTGCAGTCTGTGCGAACAAACAAACCGATAGATATCTCGGCGCAAGCCCCGCTCAAATATGTAAATCCTGTGCTCCTGGTCCCTGGCCGCGTGCGGTACACTGTTCAGAAACCGATTAAAATCCTCAATGTACTCCTGCACAGTACGGCCTCCCTGTCGGAGATTCTTCAACTCCTCCTCCAGCCTCTGTCTGACAGTCTCAGGAAAGAAAGCTCCAAGAAGAAGGCCGCGGAACTCTGCCCAAGTAAGCAGCTGGGACCCAGGCAGACCAACGGGTCGCACTTGCCGCCACCAAGCATCGGCATTGTGATCCAGAAAGTTTGTCGCCAGAAAAACCTAAAACCTTTCCTCGACGAAAAGGGTCTCAAAAAGTCGCTCCATAGCCGTGATCCACGACTCTACCTCCCACGGCTTCAAACTTCCCCCAGAGAAACGAGGCGGATCGAGCTGGCGGAACCTCATCAAGAAATCTACAACCTCTCGCTGCTCCACAGGGGTCAACTATCCGACCGTCCTGGACGGTTGTCTGCTGGTAACCGGCGCAATAGGGGCTGCCGGTGCCGCTGGTGCCACAGGGGGTGCCGCAATCGGCGAAGAAGGTTCAGGGGAACTCTCCGGGGGTGCTACAACCGCCTGCGCCCTCTGCTCAAGCATGCGCATCATCCGGTCCACGGTCTCCGACATCTGGGCCATCTAAGCCCAAAGCTCCTGTAGCTCTCTCTACTGGCCCTGCCCTGACTCCTCCTACTCTGGCTCATCGGAGGATGAAGGCTGAGAACGCGTCAGCATCCTGCGTCGTGGAGGCATTGTGCACCCTGAAACAAAGGAAGAAGATCAGAACCAAAACAACACTCGACCCAATCTAGCGAAAGTCTAAGGCATGTCCCCCTTCTTGTAGCACTATGTTGTCTGCAGCCAACATAGCCGCTTGCCGAGAGAAAACATGTTAATCACTTATCCCATCCCTTGGGACAGTTAGGAAACTCAATCAGGACTCTCGCAACAATCACGACTCTCACGTGAGTCATCCTAGGGTCCAACCACAAGCCTAGGGTTTCTAAGTCCACAATGACCTACATTCTAGGCTCTGATACCACTCTAATTTGTCACGCCCCGAAGTCGAAACTGCTACCCGGGCCCGCCAACAAATCCGCCGCCCATACGGGAAATCCCGTATATACGAAACGACTAACATGCAAAAGATAATACTAACCACTATACAGATATCAGAGCGGAAAAGTAAACTGCAGAAATAAAATAACTACAACACCAAATAGTACAAGTCAGGTCCTCACAGAAACAAAAGTCTCTCCAAAAATACAACTCTCAAGTAAATACAAAATACATCCAAAACCACTGACTGTACAAAGACATCACCAGGAAGGGGTGAATCTACTCTCTGCACTGGAAATGGGTATGAATTTAACTCGCGACTCCCTTACCTCGGTCAGATGGAGCAGCAACTGGAGCAACAGGAACTGGAGAAGAAGTCCCTGGAAAAAGTCACCAATAGCGGGTGTGAGAACTACAACCAACAGTAGTTCTCAGTGGATACCGCCACCAAGCCCGACGGTCTGCCCACTAAGTCTACTAGAGGCATAAGGTATCAAATACAGTACTATCAAAGAAAGGCTGGAAATAACTTTACAGCTACTATGCCTTTATCTAAATGCTCAAGGGTGATACAGAGGAAACATGATGCCACTACTATCTCATGATAAAATAATCACCCAATCTATACTGATTGCCACATAGGGTCCAGTCAAACCTGCGCCCACATACTGCCATTACATCCACGGAGGACTGGACATACATAGGGCATCCGTGACTGCCCAAAAAGGGCCCAGCCAGAAGGACAGCATCGACAAGTCGCGATAGCAAAGTAACAGGCTTAGCTCCGGAGCGGCACTCGAGGGGCGCGACCCCACCGAGGAAAGTATCCGCGCATCTCTGTCGAGCTCAATACGGCTCATGCAGGCTATAATCCAAATCCACGATCAACAAGATCGACAGTACTCAAATCACATCTCTGACCCACTAGCTGGAAATACTCAACAGCTGGGACCCACCGTCGACTCAGACGGCTCCCAAGACTAGCACTGATCTATCCACAGCTACCAGACTCCACTCGGCCCCCAGACACGAGTGTAACATACATCTCCCAACAACCCGACCACTCGACCCACTACCCCGGTGAGGAACACTCTAAGTCCAGGAAAATAAATAAAAGTGTGGGAGTGTCTAAAGCATAAACAAACTAGCCCAAGTTTGGGTTTTCTACTAATCTAGTTGAAACATGCATCATATGATAGGGTGCTAGGTCAAAGTTCCAATAATAGCATTAAATTTAACTGAATGTAAATAGAGAACATTAACCAACATGATCTCAAATCAACAAAAATGAAATATCATCTGTCACCAACATGCTCACTAACACATCTCACAAACATGCATGTTTACTATCCTATAGAATTAGAGAACCGTCCACCGGTTTTGGAGACGAAAGCAACCCACCTGAATGCACACGTCGATCCGAAGTCCAAATAAGCCGAAACTGAATGGGGGTACTCCTCAGGTTCCCACAATCCCAACGAGCCCAAAAACACATGAAAACTCCTCCCGGGCACAAAGATATAGTCCAAATATTGCGGTAAGCAAAAATCCCCAAGATTACAAATCTGTAGAAAGGAAGTTTGAAAGAAGTCAAAATATCACCTACCAAACGATCTCCAAAAATTCCAACAAAAATAAGCCTGCGATCTTTGCAAAGCGTAGATGTCGATCGAGTCCTCACAGGACGAAATCCGATAACTGAGCACCGAGATAAAAATCAGACAATCTCTGCTGTCCAGAAAAACGACCAGCAAGAAAAGGGTTCAAAGATGCTCCGAAAACCACAATAAAAACCCAAAACTGAGAGGAGCAGTAAATACAAAAATCGAAGATCTACCTCTCGTGGAAACGATGCCGTAGAAATCGGCTAAAAACTCTCTCGGATCAGCCCAGGGGAGCCCATAGACGAAACGTCGATGGGAAAGCTCGGTATTGAAGGCGCGTCGAAGCTCGCGATGTCGAGGAGGAAACTGATGAAACGTCTTCTAAAAAATCTTCGGGATCCCAAATATCGAAGAAGACGCGCAGAAGATGATCCCTGTCGAAAATGGCCTAGAGAGGAAAGCCCAAAAAGTATCAAAAGGCCGCACAAGGAGGCCTATTTATAGAAAAAACCAACCAAGGGCCCAATTTCGGATTCACGCCCATGATTCGGGGGCCCGAATCCTTCGGGCCCCCGAACGGGGCACGTGGCAGCCACCCGGGGAGCGCCCTAATCCACCCGATCGCGCCACGCGTCCCCGGCCATGCTGCGTGATTGGCCCCGGCCAATCGCACGACGCCACGTGGCCCAACAAGTGGGGGAAGTGGGTGGTGCAGCCCAATGGCGCAACGCCATGTGGCCCGCCACCTGCCCCGGTGGTTGGCGCGAACCAACCGCTTGCCGCCACGTGCAAAGGCGACGTGCGGTGCGCTGACCCCGCCGGGTCAGCCGTGCGCGCACACTCGCCCAACCACGGCCCGCTACGCGTCCTGGTGCGCTTCTCCGCTGGTCCCGGTGCACGCGGAAGTGGGCCGTGGACCGGCCCACTCCACAATTCGGCCCAAAGGCCCATTTTGCGCGAAAATTGCTGATTTTCAACGTTTTCGCACGCTGAGTCCATTTTTCGCATCCGTTTGACGCACAACGGGCTCAATACACCAATAATAGGTATTTTCTCACCGCCGACCACCCAGTCAAGTCGCACGGAAAAATCGGGACACCACACCAATCGAGCCAATCGCCATCTTCGTGATATGCACGACTCGACTCGATCAAACCGCCATCTTCGTGATAGACACCGATCGAGCCAATCGCCATCTTCGTGATAGGCACGGCTCGACTTAATTCGATTTAAATCGAATTGCCAACTGAACCTAATATGGATATGATTTAAAACAAATACAATTGAGATATATAATTCAAATTGAACCACATGAGGTTCGAGGTGAACCGAATTAAACCACAAACCGGTTTGACTTAAATTGAACCTAAGCCGGTTCAACCTGAATGGAATCATAGGATGACCGAGCCAAGTCGAACCGAATCATAAGCCGACTCAACCTAAACCGAGCCATGAAGGATACACCTTGAACCTAAGCAGATTCAACTTAAACTGAACTACATGAGGTTCGAACCAAACCGAACCACAAGCCGGTTCGGCTTAAACCAAACCATAAAGGATTCAACTTGTCGGTTCAACCCAAACAGAGCCATAGGAGGGCAAAGCCGAGCCGAACCAAATTATAAGTCAGTTCAACTTGAACGGAATTACAGGAGCATGAGCCAAGTCGAACCGAATTACAAGCTAGCTCGACCTAAACCGAGCTATGAAGGATACACCTTGAAACTAAACGGATTCAACTTAAACTGAACTGCATGAGGTTCGAACCAAACCGAACCACAAGCCGGTTCGGCTTAAACATTCAACTTGTCGGTTCAACCCAAACGGAGCCACAGGAGGTCCAAGTCAAGCCGAACCAAACTACAACCCGGTTGAACCCAAACCGAACCACATGAGGTTCGAGTCAAACCGAATGACAAGATGATTCTACTTAAACCAAGTCGTGGAGAATTCAACTTGAACTGAAGTCAATTCCAACCCAAACCGAACCACAAGCTAGTTCGACTTAAATCAAACTATAAAGGATCCAACTCGAACTACAATCTAGTTCAACCCAAAGCGAACTATAAGAGGTTCGAGCTGAACCGAATCAAACCACATATAAATTTATAATTATATTATAGGCTATCTAATTTAAAAGAGCTATTAAGTGATCTAATATGGGCTATAAGGATATCTATTGGGTATGGGCTCTTAATGTGCAGAAGCCCACTACAAGTCTAATTAGGATTTATGAGACCCTAATTAGACGTACTATATAAGAAACATAATAGGGTTGTGGTCCTCGAGTCAGATTTTTGCTGTCATTTGCCCTGTCCCATTTAGAGCAAATTAATAATTAGATAACGAATCTAAACTTGAAAGTACTGAATCTGAGGCGATTTTAGTGTCAGTGTTTGAGAGACATTAAGATATGAGAGCGTGTTTCATCAGGCATGGATTCCGGTAAGCATTTATAATATTTTCAAATAAATTAACGATTATCTAACAATTTACATGTATTTTTTGGGTTATTTTGCATTAATTTGCATAAGGATCTAGCAATTTTAACTAACAGTACCTAGTGTAGTTGACTAAGAGCTTAATGATTAGTGTCCAAAGTCCCATATTTGAAGTGTAGCTGCTTTATAATTTTAGTTGAGTTTATTTTCTAAAAAATGAACAAATCGGATAACTCGTTAGTTTTCTCTCAGCAAAAAAACCTATTATGTCAAATATTGTGTTAAAGAACTACGATTTAAATCAAATAATTATTTTACATGTACGTCAAATATTGTGTTAAAGAATTACTGTCATGCCCCGGGGTTGAAACTGCGACCCGGACTCGCCAATAAATCCGCCGCCTATACAAACCCCGCATAGGCGAAGCGTCCTACCTGCAAGAAAAGTGACTACAGCTAAACAGATATCAGAGCTATAAAATAAAACTATCATAAAACTAAAACTAACCATCTGTACAACTGAAAATAATGATACACTGTCCATCTCCCATAAATGATAATCATACAATATCCTCAATATAATAAACCAGAACTCAATAGGGAGGTAATCAGAAATAATACATCAGTGTACAGACTCTCAGTACAAGTCAGATCCTCACAATACAATGATCTCTCAAAAGCGAAAAAATAAATAATCTACTGACTGTACTCCGGATCTCCAATGTAGGGGTACCACTACACTCCACAGACGGGTAGGGATCTAGCTCGCGACTCCCTCGCCTCGAACAGCAACCGCAGAATCAGCAACACCTACTAAGACTCTGCAAAACAAAGGAGTGAAAAGAAAGAGGAGGAGAAAAACCCCCAATGGGTGTGAGAACTACATCAAAAGGGAGTTCTCAGTGGGTACCATCGCAAGGCCCGACGATCTGCCCACTAAGTCTACTAGAGGCATAAGATAACAATGTAATAAAAACTGAACAAGAAAGCTGGAGGTACTCAACAGCTACCATGCCTCTATCTAAATGCTCAAAAGGGGAAAACTAATGGAAGGTATGCAACCACTTGCACATGAAGTGCACAATCGACCCAATCGAGCCGACTGCCACATCTGGTCCAGTCGATCCTGCGCCCACCTACAACCACCTCCCACTACCGGGCAGGGATTACGTAGGGTGTCCATACGGATTAACTCGCTATCGAATAGTGGCTCATGCAGGCTATAGTCGAAATCCACGCTCTCTCTCAGAACGGATAGACTCAAGATCCTCAACCTCTCGCACAGCGGTCGAAAACTCACAACGACCACAGGACCACCGTTAACCCCAAACGGTTCCCAACAACACTAGCACTGGTCTAAACACAACTACTAGACTCCACTCAGCCCCCTGACACGAGTGCAACAATAAAAGTGCCTGCCTGAATAAACCCAATCAATGGACTAGTAAGAACTGGTATTGCCTGCTGTGCCTGCCGTATCGGGTATGCTGGCCAACGCATAGCACCGATGAGAAGGAGTCTCAAGGACTCAAAGCATGTCTGTCGCACACTCCAAAGTGGCATTCGAGGGGAGCGACCTACACGAGTAATGTAGAGTTATTTAGGATCCACAAGGATCTAAATAGGTACTATCAAACACCTAGAGGGGGGTGAATAGGTGTAATATTATAAAAGCCAATCTCAGTGCAAAAATAAAAAATAATGCGGAAAATAAAAATCAACACACCGAGATTTACGTGGAAACTCCAATCCAGGAGAAAAACCACGGGACCAACACGCAATAACAATCCACTAAGAATTGAAGAATAACAAGGTGATTACCGACTCCACGGACTCGACCCCTCCTTCAAGTTCTTCGGACCTTGCGCTGACCGGTTGGATGTCCACGCAATAACAATCCACTAAGAAACGAAGAATAACAAGGTGATTACCGTCTCCACGGATTCAACCCCTCCTTCAATTTCTTCGGACCTTGCGCTCCACCGTTTGCACGTCCACTGCACACGTTCGAATCCACGAACGCCACTCGAATCCACGAGCACACGTTTCGAATCCACGAAACGCCTTCAACACACCGAATCCACGGTGCCACGTCGAATCCACGACGCAAACTCAGCCGGTAAGAATATTGGCTTCGATGGTGATCCTTTGCTTAGATTATCAATGAAGATCCATGGGAAAAATCTCTAAGCAAAGATTAGATCAATTCGACAAAAGATATGTTCTTGAAAGAACCATCGAATTGACCTAAAAGAGGCTATAAAGAAGAACGATAAAAACCTAGCCTCTAGGGTTGCTCTCAAGTGTTTTATAAATTGATCGGCCGTGCTCCCCCACGTTTTTGAGAAACCCTAAATGTCTATTTATAGTTTAGAAACCTTTGGAAAGAGATAAGAATCAAAAACTTACCTTATCTGGAAATTTTCAGGACGGCGATCCGGATCGGATTTACTGCGATCCGGATCGTCGTAACGAGATTGACGATTCCAGAAAACCAAGGGTTCGGGATCCGGATTGCAAGGTCCGATCCGGATCGTTCATGAATTTCAGCAACATCCAATGTTCGGGATCCGGATCAGAATAGGCTTGGATCCGGATTGGATTTGCACATGAACTAATACCCTTCGGGATCCGGATTGGATCATCTGATCCGGATCCTGAACATGTCCCATGTCCAGTTTTTGATTTTTATGCAATTAAAAAATCATCCAAGTGTTTCTACACTATAAGAAAGTATTCGGATCACCAAAATTATTTAGTTAAACATACCTGATCCTTTTGAATACTTTCTTCTTGAGATTGATGTAACTAATCCACAATTCTTCATCTTCAATCTTCAAGACTCAAGACACTGAGTGTCAACTTGAGCTCTTGTTGAATCTTCTCTAAGTCTTTGATTGCTGATTGACAATTTGATCCCTTTAAGACTCCGACTCAACTCACTGACTTGACTCACGAAATATGCCAATACCAAAAAGCCGTAACAAGTAAAGTATCTCAGTAACCAGTAACATAAGTATCATAAACAGCAGGACTGGATCACGACTCTGATCAAAGTGAGAAAACCCATCCACTAAAGAAAACCCCGATCCTCAATCAGATGCAATAGTACTCAAAAAGTGAGAAACTCCTTCCACTAGAGAAAACTGATACCCAATATGATGCATAAGTAAATATCCGGTCAACCGCCCAGTATCCGCGGTTGCCGTAATGCCCCACAATCCATAAACCCATGACCGACCTCCGGTCAACCTCCCAATATCTGCGGTTGCCGCATCCTGCCATCCACAATCAAGTACACCTGACACTCGGCCAACCGCCCAATATCTGCGGTTGCCGCACACCCACAATCCACAATCAAACCCAACCTGTCCCAGACTCGAAGTTTCGACTACACTATCCCAAACCCATGCTCGAACCCGAGCAACATGAACCTCATGACTGACTAAAAAGAAGAAAAGAAGCAAAGATGGTTTCTCCTAAGTCAAGTCCCAATATGATAATATAGTAGTAAAAGATGGCCTATCTAGATGTCCATACAAGCATGCATATGTCCTCAAGGAAGATAAAAGGTATAATAACAATTAGTAGCACCACATGCCAAATCCACTAATCCGCTACAACCGTCCAAAATCCATGGTCCATCATACATCATCAGAATGATACCCGCACATAGATATAGCATCCTACCCCATCGAGTAATCATATCATAAAAGACTATGTGCAATATGGCATGCTACAGATCACTACAATAGTATGTCAATCTACATGATCTAGGCCATTCCTCAAGCTTCCATCTCGATGTTAGATATTGTACAATTAAACAAACATGCATGCTAACCATCACATAGGGTAAATTCCCTTAGGTAAGCTTTTACTATTCATTATCATGGATATCCAAAAATTGCAAGTCCTCAATAATATTTAATATGAATATTAATCTTGCAATTTTCTTATACAATCATCCTTACTAGCTTACATCTCAATAACATGCAATATACCCTAAACATGCATGCATTCTAACATATAGAATTAGAGAACCGTCCACCGGTTCTGGAGATGAAGCAACCCACCTGAAACGCTTTTCGCAGGCAAAGCCGAAGTCGGTGAAGTGCGCAGTCACACGCTATCCAAAATCCGCTGAAACTGCACCCTCGGTACTCAGCCGCACAAGCCTCTGCTGCAACCAACAACGCAACCATAACACAACAATCAAATACCCCACAACACCCTAAACAGCACATGCTGTTTTTTACAAACCAGCAGAGAAGAGGGGGAATTTCACCTGTGTACAGTCCTCCAAAAATCCCAGAAAAATCACGGTTGCGATCCTTGCGACGAGTAGATCCAAAACGAGTATTTATACTCCTCGTTCCGACACCAGTAGGCCAAGATATAAATAAAACACTGCGGCAAGTCAAACTATCCACTAATAAAAATCTGTAGGAAATTAGTCCGAAAGAAGCTTAAATATCACCTTCGAAGAGTCCTCCAAAAATTTCGATAAAAATACGGGCATGTTCCTCTCGAAGCGTAGATATCAATCGAGTCCTTAAACACCTCATTCTGATTCTCGTAGACCGAGAAAATCCAACAATACTCCATCGCTGTCCCGTACCTCACAGCAGTATAAAAGGTCACAGAAAAGCCTCGGGAACTGTGCCAAAAACCCAAAATGAGGCGAAGTGATCAACACAAAAATCGAAGGCGTACCTCTCGTGAACGCGCTGCTGTGAAAATCAGTTGAAAAGTCCATCGGGGTAGTCCAGGGGGTCTCTCGGACTGAAAAGCGACGATAGAAGGCAAAAACGAAGGAGCGTCAAAATACGCCGCGTCGCAGAAAACGCCGATACTGAGGCCTCCAAAAAATCTGTAAATCCCTCACAAGATGGAGCACAAGAAGAGGAACAATAGTGCTTAAGGGCTCTGTCGCAGGGGAGCTCGGGAAAGGGTCCAAAAATGCAGCCAAAGGGGGGTTTTTATAGCCTCAAATGAACAATTCCAATAATTCCCTCTGTGTCCCAACTTCCGGGCGCCCGAAACAATCGGGCCGCTACAGTAACCTAGAATGTACCCCAAACCATCAACGCCCGAATCCACCCTGAAGCGCCACGTGTCCCCCGAACAGCAAACAGCAACCACGGCCAACCCGCTCGCGACACGTGGCCGCGCCCACGCGCCCGCCTCGCACGCGTCAGCACCTCGGGCGCCGCGCCCACGTGCGTGCCCGCCGCCCCCGCCACCTGCCAGCGGTACTGTTACGGAATTTGAGTTGGCGTATTTCGTGAAATTTGTCTAAGTCTTGAAGATTGAAGATAAGAAGTTTGGATCATATACCTCAATCTCAAGAAAGAAGAATTCAAAAGGATCAGGTACGTTTAACTAAAGATTTTTGGTGATCCGAATACTTCTTATAGTGTAGAAACACTTGGAAGAATTTTTAATTGCATAAAAATCAAAAACTGGACATGGGACATGTTCAGGATCCGGATCGTGGACCTCAATCCGGATCCCGAACGTTGGCTGTTCATGCGCAGTCTCAAGTCCGGACCTTGGAATTTAAGTCCGGATCCCGAACATGGAAATTGTTGAAACTGCATGAACGATCCGGACCGTGGATCTCATCCGGATCCCGAATGTCCTCTTTTCTGGAAAATGTCTGTTTCGCTGAGACAGTCCGGATCGTCAATTCCAGTCCGGATCGTCGTCCTGTAAAATTCCAGAAAAGTTAGTTTTTGATCCTTATCTTCTTCCAATGGTTTCTAACCTATAAATAGACCCTATGATTCATTTTTAGGGTATGCGAAAAATACGACCGAAATAGAAAAATCCACATATAGAGAAGAAAGGAAATCAATAGATTTAATTCTATGTTTCTTCATCTATATTGATTAATTTGATTCTAGGTTTTCCAAACTCAGATTTTGAGTAGAATCAAATTAATGAATACTTAGATGGTATTTCCGATCTATTTCTAATCTAAGTATTCGGCGGATCATCACCACCCAAAAACAACGATTTACCCAAAATCGGCGCGTGGACTCGCGTGGCCTTGTGGATTCAAGGTGCAACCGCTCTCGTGGATTCGGAGCGAGGTACGTTCGTGGATTCGAAGCGTGCTACTGGGTGAAGACCGTGGATTCGGTCGGACGTCGTGGACTCGACGTTGGACGCGTGGATTCGGCGTTGGGCGCTGATCGTGGATTCGAGAAGCGTTGCGGAGCGAGCGGAGAAGATCTACTAGGAGCGTATGGAAAAGGTTGAGTCGTCTGTGAGTACGGTATATCACCTTGTACGTGTTTAATTCTAGTGGATTTCGCCGTGTTATCGGTCCCGTGGTTTTTTACTCCGGTTTGGAGTTTTTCCACGTAAAAATCTTGCGTGTTTATTTTTTATTTCCGCATTGGGTTTTATTGCGCAATGATTTTTTGAGTGTTTATTGTTTACACCTATTCACCCCCCTCTAGGTGTTTTTTCCCCTATTTAGATCCAATTATACATAACCCAACAAGTGGTATCAGAGCGGGAATAGGGTTGTAAACAATGGTTGAAGGTGGAAACATCAACAGACCCCCATTCTTCGATGGAACAAATTATGCCTACTGGAAAGTACGGATGAAAGCCTTTTTAATTTCCATCGACGAACGGGTGTGGCAATCAATTGAATTAGGATGGTCTAATCCAACTGAAATTATTGCTGATGTTCGCACCATCAAACCTAGGTCGAAATGGACCAAGGAAGAGATTGATTCATCTTCTTACAATGGCAAAGGAATTAACGCTCTATTTAATGCTTTGTCACAAACTGAGTTCTCTCGCGTCTCGGCATGTGAGACTGCGAAAGAAATCTGGGATGTTCTTCAAGTTACACATGAGGGAACTAACCTTGTGAAGATTCAGAAACTGCAAATGCTTACGAGCAAGTTTGACTCTATTTCTATGGCAGAAAATGAATCTTTCACTGACTATTACACACGATTGCAAGACATCGTGAACTCATGTGCTAACTTGGGAGAGAAGATTCCAGAATTTAAAGTTGTAAGAAAGATTCTAAGAACTCTTCCTGAACGATTTCGCCCGAAGGTCGCAGCCATTGAAACAATTAAACACCCGGACGAAATGCGTGTAGAAGAATTAGTTGGTGCATTACAAACTTATGAAATGACATTTCCTACTAACTATTCTTCTGGAAAGGCATCCTCTTCTAAGTCTTCAGGTTATGCATTGAAATCAACTAAAGAAGAAGACGCGGATTCATCCTCCTCGGACGATGACGAGAACCTATCTATGGAGGACTTTGAGAAGCAGCTCGCTCTCTTGACAAGGAAGTTTCGCCGCAACTTTCGAAGGGGTAATTCAAGCAAAACTCCATCCTTCGGAAAGTCGAAGAAAGGCAAGGGTTCTTCAAGTTACAAGTCAAGAAAGCAAGAGAACTTCTCAAAGGATAAGAAAAGTTCAGAGGGACAAGTACAGTGCTTCAAATGTCGAGGCTACGGCCACATTGCAACGGAGTGTCCCAACAAGAATCCGGCAAAGAAGAAGGCGATGCAAGTCGTCACTTGGGATGACAACTCCACGTCAAATGAGTCATCCTCAAGTGATGAAGAAGACAACGCGACAGCATTCCACGCGTCCACATCTTCACCCTTCATGTGCTTAATGGCAAGTACATCCGATTCCTTGTCCAACTCCTCCCATGTTGAAAAGATTGCAACGGACGATGAATCGAGTAATTCTGAAGGTGAAGATTTTGCTCTTGCCTACCATAAGCTTTTGAGGGATTCAAAGAAACTGGCAAAGCAAAACAAGGGTTTGAGAGGGAGATTGCAGGATCTCGAAGAAGAAGTAAAAAGGGCAACTCTCTCTCAAACGCTCTTGAAGTGGAAAGGGATAATCTGATTAAAGCAAATGTTTCCCTTCAAGAGTCCAATGAGCTTTTCGAGAAAGAACATATAGATATGGTGAACAAAGCGAATTACTTCTTGAAGCTCTACGGCGAGGCTCGACAGGAAAAAATGGAAATGACAAAGACCATACTCCAACTAAAGATGACTTAAAGAGATTTTCTTCTGGAAGGAGTAAGTTGGACAGCTTCTTGGTCTTGGTCAAACAAACAGTTCGGCCTCGGATACACTCAAACTGGAGACATTCCAAGTTCGAGTGGACAGTTTTTGTGCCTCAGTCGGTATCTCCTCCTCCGACACCGGAATTCACGACAAGCAACGACAACAAGCCTACTTCATCCTCTTCGGGATCGTCAAGACTAAGGTATGTTTTCGTTGTGGCATTTCAGGGCACATAAGGAGAAATTGCAAGATGGGAGCCAAACGCACACCTCAAGCACCTCTTGCAATGACTACCAAAAAGGTGATTCCTCAGAAATCAAATGCAAATCATTCAAAGGAAAAGAGCCTTGGTAGTTCACCGCGCAAGACGACATCATCAAGGAGCAGCAATCTTCTAACAAGACGCTTTCACCTAGGAGAATAACTTCACGATCATTACCGACGCATTCCAAAAAGGTTTGGGTGCGCAAAGGTGAAATTTTCCCTTGTCTTGTTACTAATATTTCCTTGCATGCATATGATAGTTCGTCTTGGTATCTGGATAGCGGGTGTTCCCGTCACATGACCGGTGACAAAAACTGTTTTCAAAATTTGAGAAAATCTCCGGAGGACTTGTAGTTTTCGGAGACGGTCGGTCTTCCAAAATTGTTGGAAAAGGAACAGTAGCTATTCCAGATGGCCCGATTCTGAAAATGTGTTATTTGTTGAAGGCCTTAAGACTAACCTCATTAGCATAAGTCAACTTTGTGATAATGGTTTTTCAGTTAATTTTTCATCTGTTGAATGTGTTGTAACTGATAAGGACCATGTTTCTTTTTAAAGGGGTTAGATCTGAAAACAATTGTTATGTTGTTCCTAATAAAATTTCTGAAAGTGTAACCTAGCCTCTTTGAATAATGAAACACTTTGGCATGAAAGGCTAGGTCACATAAATTTTAAGGAACTTGCTAGAATTTCAAACAAAGATGTGGTCAAGGGGGTTCCAAAACTTTCACTTAAACAAAACATTGTGTGTGGCGGTTGTCAAAAGGGAAAACAATCCAGGACTGCACACAAGAACTTGAACCACATTGGTACAAAACGGCCTTTGGAACTTTTGCACATGGATTTAATGGGGCCAACTCGTCAACTATCTTTGGGAGGTAAATGGTGTTACGGAATTTGAGTTGGCGTATTTCGTGAATAGTTTAAGTCTTGAGGATTGAAGATGAAGAAACTGTGGATCATATACCTCAATCTCAAGAAAGAAGAATTCAAAAGGATCAGGTACGTTTAACTAAATAATTTTGATGATCCGAATACTTCTTATAGTGTAGAAACACTTGGAAGAGGTTTTAATTGCATATTCATCAAAAACTGAACATGGGACATGTTCAGGATCCGGATCGTGGACTTTCAATCCGGATCCCGAAAGGTGTTCGTTCATACATTGCTGCAATCCGGATCATAGCTTGGGCAGTCCGGATCCCGAATGGGGTGTTTTGTGAAAATGTATGAACGATCCGGATCGTGGATTATGATCCGGATCCCGAACAGGTGATTTTCTGGAAACTGCATTCTGTGCGTCTGCGATCCGGATCGTGGCTTATGCAATCCGGATCGCCGTCGGTAAAACTTTCCAGAAAAGTTTGTTTTTGATCCGAATATTCTTCCTAGGGTTTCTAACCTATAAATAGCCCTCCTATTTCATTTCTAGGGCATCGGAAAAAGAGCCGTCATTTTCAAATATCATTTTATACGGCCTTAGATCCACATATAGAGAAGAACGGAAATCATTAGATCTATTTAATGGTTCTTCATCTATATTGATTAGTTTGATTCTAGGTTTTCATACTCATATCTTGAGTTGAATCAAACTAATGAATACTTAGATGGTATTTCCGATCTACTCTTGATCTAAGTATTCGGCGGATCATCACCACCCAAACAAACAACGATTTACCCCAAAATCGGCGCGTGGACTCGCGTGGCCTTGTGGATTCAAGGTGCATCGCTCTCGTGGATTCGGAGCGAGGTGCGTTCGTGGATTCGAAGCGTGCCATTGGGTGAAGACCGTGGATTCGGTCGGACGTCGTGGACTCGACGTTGGACGCTGTGGATTCAGCGTTGGGGCGCGGATCGTGGATTCGAGAAGCGTTGTGGAGCGAGCGGAGAAGATCGACTAGGGGCGTATGGTAAAAGGTTGAGTCGTCTGTGAGTACGTTATATCACCTTGTACGTGTGTTAACTCTAGTGGATTTCGCCGTGTTATCGGTCCCGTGGTTTTTTACTCCGGTTTGGAGTTTTCCACGTAAAAATCTTGTGTGTTCTTTTATTTTTCCGCATTGGGTTTTATCGCACAATGATTTTTTGAGTGTTTATTGTTTACACCTATTCACCCCCCTCTAGGTGTTTTTTCCCCTATTAGATCCTTATTAACCTAAACCCAACAAGTGGTATCAGAGCGGGAATAGGGTTGTAAACAATGGTTGAAGGTGGAAACATCAATCGACCCCCTTTCTTTGATGGAACTAATTATGCGTACTGGAAAGTACGGATGAAAGCTTTCTTAATTTCCATCGACGAAAGGGTGTGGCAATCAATTGAATTAGGATGGTCTAATCCAACTGAAATTTTAGATGATGTTCGCACCTTAAAACCTAGGTCGAAATGGACCAAGGAAGAGATAGACTTATCTTCTTACAATGGCAAAGGGATTAATGCTCTATTTAATGCTTTGTCACAAACTGAGTTCTCTCGCGTCTCGGCATGTGAGACTGCGAAAGAAATCTGGGATGTTCTTCAAGTTACGCATGAGGGAACTAACCTAGTGAAGATTCAGAAACTGCAAATGCTTACGAGCAAGTTTGACTCTATCTCTATGGCAGAGAATGAATCCTTCACTGACTATTACACACGATTGCAAGACATCGTGAACTCATGTGCTAACTTGGGAGAGAAGATTCCAGAATTTAAAGTTGTAAGAAAAATTCTAAGAACTCTTCCTGAACGATTTCGCCCGAAGGTTGCAGCCATTGAAACAATTAAACACCCGGACGAAATGCGTGTAGAAGAATTAGTAGGTGCTTTACAAACTTATGAAATGACTTTTCCTACTAACTATTCTTCTGGAAAGGCATCCTCTTCTAAGTCTTCAGGTTACGCATTGAAATCAACTAAAGAAGAAGACGCGGATTCATCCTCCTCGGACGACGACGAGAACATTTCTATGGAGGACTTTGAGAAGCAGCTCGCTCTCTTGACAAGGAAGTTTCGCCGCAACTTTCGAAGGGGAAATTCAAGCAAAACTCCATCCTTCGGAAAGTCGAAGAAAGGCAAGGGTTCTTCAAGCTACAAGTCAAGAAGCCAAGAGAACTTCTCAAAGGATAAGAAAAGTTCTGAGGGACAAGTTCAGTGTTTCAAATGTCGAGGCTACGGCCACATAGCAACGGAATGTCCCAACAAGAATCCGGCTAAGAAGAAAGCGATGCAAGCAGTCACTTGGGATGACAACTCCACGTCAAATGAGTCATCGTCAAGTGATGAAGAAGACAACGCGACAGCTTTCCACGCGTCCACCAAACCTTCATCCTTCATGTGCTTAATGGCAAGTACATCCGACTCACTGTCCAACTCCACTGTGGAAAAGATTGCAACGGACGATGAGTCAGATAATTCGGAAGGTGAAGATTTTGTTTTAGCCTACCATCAACTTTTGAGGGATTCAAAGAAACTGGCTAAACAAAACAAGGGGTTGAAAGAGAGATTACTGGATCTTGAAGATGAAGTAAAAAGAGTAACCTCTATCTCAACCGATCTTGAAGTGGAAAGGGACAATCTGATTAAGACAAATGTTTCCCTTCAAGAGTCCAATGAGCATTTCGAGAAGAGTTATGTAGACATGGTGAACAAAGCGAATTACTTCTTGAAGCTCTACGGCGAGGCCCGACAGGAAAAATTGAAATGACAGAGACCATACGCCAACTAAAGGATGACTTACAGAGATTTACTTCTGGAAGGAGTAAGTTGGACAGACTCCTTGGTCTCGGTCAAAGAAACAAGTTCGGCCTCGGATACACTCAAACTGGAGACATTCCAAGTTCGAGTGGTACGGTATTTGTGCCTCGTCGGTATCTCCTCCTCCGACACCGGTGTTCACGCCAAGCAACGACAACGAACCTACTACATCATCTTCGGAATCGACAAGAACCAAGGTATGTTTTCGTTGTGGCATTTCAGGGCACATCAGAAGAAACTGCAAGACTGGAGCCAAACGCACACCTCAAGAACATCTTGCAGCAACTACCAAAAGGGCTATTCCTCGGAAAACAACTCCAACCAAATTGACGGAAAAGAGCCTTGGTAGTACATCGCTCAAGACGACATCATCAAGGAGCAGCAATTCTTCAAGCAAGACGCCCTCACCTAGGAAATCAACTTCACGAGCATTACCGACGCATACCAAAAAGGTTTGGGTGCGCAAAGGTGAGATCTTTCCCTGTCTTGCTACCAATGTTTCCTTGCATGCATATGATAGTTCGTCTTGGTACCTGGATAGCGGGTGTTCCCGTCATATGACCGGCGATAAAAACTGTTTTCAAACTTTTGAGAAAAACTCCGGAGGACTTGTTGTTTTCGGAGATGGTCGGTCTTCCAAAATTGTTGGAAAGGGAACGGTAGCTATTCCAGATGGCCCGGTTCTAGATAATGTATTATTTGTTCATGGCCTAAAGACTAACCTCATAAGCATAAGTCAACTGTGTGATAGTGGTTATTCAGTTAATTTTTCATCTGATAAATGCACTGTAACTGACTTGAACCATGCTTTCTTTTTAAAGGGGGTTAGATCAGAAAACAACTGTTATGTAGTTCCTTCTAAAATTTCTGAAAAATGTAACCTAGCATCTTTGAAAAATGAAACACTTTGGCATGAAAGGCTAGGTCACATAAACTTTAAGGAACTTGCTAGAATTTCAAATAAAGATGTGGTCAAAGGGGTTCCGAAACTTTCTTTTGAACAAAACCTTGTGTGTGGCGGTTGCCAAAAGGGAAAACAGTCTAGGACTGCACACAAGAATTTGAACCACATAGGTACAAAACGGCCTTTGGAACTTTTGCATATGGACTTAATGGGGCCAACTCGTCAACCATCTCTGGGAGGTAAATGGTATATTTTCTTATTGGTTGATGATTTTTCTAGATATACTTGGGTAGCCTTTCTAAAAGAAAAAGCTGATACCTTTGATTCTTTTCTCGAAATCTGCAATCGTATTATGATAGAAAAGAATGAAAGGATTACTCGAGTTAGGAGTGATAGAGGTGGTGAATTCATAAATTCTAAATTCATTGATTTTTGTGTTTCTAATGGCATTAAACATGAATTCTCCGCACCTTACACACCTCAACAAAATGGTGTAGTCGAGCGCAAAAACAGGGTCGTACAGGAGATGGCACGTGTTATGCTTCATAGCCGGAACCTTCCTTTATATTTTTGGGCTGAAGCGGTGAACACGGCTGTCTATGTTATCAATCGAGTGTATTTGCGCCCGGGGACTTTTAATACACCATATGAACTATGGTTTTGTAGAAAACCTAACATCAAATATTTTCGTATTTTCGGGAGTCGGTGTTTTATTTTACGTGATCGCGAAAATCTTGGAAAATTTGACTCTCGAAGTGACGAAGGGATTTTCTTAGGTTATTCTACAAACAGCAGAGCATATCGAGTTTTTAACTTAGAATCTAAGACGATCGTAGAATCGATAAATGTTAAGGTAGATGAAGCTTTTCATTTTGAATCTGAAAAATCTACCCTCGATATCTCTCTTGATGATGATACACCTGCTAATGCATCTTCTTCTAACAATTCTTTCGATAATAATGTTGATGCATCTAACGGTTCTTCAAGCTCATCTGATGTGCAGGAATCATCTCGTGTACCTCCGCCTACTCCTCTACCTCAAACGTTACGCATCTCCAAGGATCACCCTGAATCGAACATAATTGGAGATCCACAAGAAGGAGTTAGAACACGGAGACAATTGGTTTGCGGATTTGCATGCTATGTATCTCAAATCGAACCAAGGAATGTTGATGAAGCTCTCCAAGATGATTATTGGATTAAAGCAATGCAGGAAGAGCTCCATCAATTCGAGCGAAACAAAGTCTGGGAACTGACGAAGCCTCCGAAGCAACACAATGTGATAGGTACCAAATGGATCTTCAAGAACAAGAAAAACGAAGAAGGTACTATCATCAGGAACAAAGCAAGGTTAGTTGCTCAAGGCTATTCTCAAGTAGAAGGTATAGACTTTGATGAAACCTTCGCCCCTGTAGCTAGACTCGAGTCCATTCGTATACTGTTTGCGATTGCTTGTCATTTTAAAATCAAATTATTTCAAATGGACGTTAAGAGCGCCTTTTTAAATGGATTTTTAAATGAGGAAGTTTATGTAGCTCAACCGAAAGGTTTTGTGGATCATAAACTACCTAACCATGTTTTTCGACTGAAAAAGGCTCTTTACGGTCTGAAACAAGCACCGCGAGCATGGTACGAAAGGTTGACAAAGCACCTTTTGGAAAAGGGCTACACTCGAGGGGGAGCTGACAGGACTCTCTTTGTGAAGCATTATCAAAACAATTTCATAGTTGCTCAAATCTATGTTGATGACATTGTTTTTGGAGCAACAAGAGATAATGATGCTTCTAAATTCGCGGAGACCATGGAAAGCGAATTTGAGATGTCCATGATGGGCGAGTTGAATTATTTTCTTGGATTACAAGTTAAGCAGAACGATGAAGGAATTCACTTGTGTCAATCCAAGTATGCACTGGAGTTGGTCAAAAAGTTTGATCTTGAAAATTCGAAAGATTTTCCAACTCCAATGGGAACTAGCCATAAGGGACTTGGAAGTGAATCACAAAGTGAGAATGTAGACGAGAAACTGTACCGCAGTATGATTGGAAGTCTACTATATCTCACGGCTAGTCGCCCGGATATATCCTTCAGTGTTGGGATTTGTGCGAGATATCAATCAGCACCGAAGGAGGTTCACCTGAAAGCGGTGAAACGGATCATCCGGTATATCAAAGGTACAATCAATTTCGGAATTTGGTATCCTATGGGAACGACTTTGGATATTGTTGGATACTCAGATGCCGATTGGGCTGGATCTGTGGATGACCGGAAAAGCACGAGTGGTGCATGCTTCTATCTAGGCCACTGCCTTGTTGCATGGCACAGTAAGAAACAGAACTGCATAGCACTCTCGACTGCCGAAGCGGAGTACATTTCTGCAGGAAGTTGCTCAACCCAATTGATTTGGATGAAGAGCGTGTTGAGTGATTTCCGAATTTCAACATCTTCGGTAACCATTTTATGTGACAACACTAGTGCCATTAACATTTCTAAAAACCCTGTGTTGCACTCTAGAACAAAACATATTGAACTTAGATATCATTTTCTTAGAGAGCTAGTTGAATCAAACATTCTTCAACTGTCATATATTTCAACTGAAGATCAATTAGCCGACATCTTAACAAAACCTTTGGATCAAAAACGTTTCATTCACTTGCGAAAAGCAATTGGCATGCTTTCCTTGAAATAAACTCTTTTTGAAACCTTTGCTTAGATTAGGTTTTGTTTTTGTTCTTGTTTTTGTTTTGTTCTTTATCTATGTTCTGTACATAGCACACTAATTGAGCATAAATCATAATTGACTTTAATTGCATCCTTTTATGCATTTAGAAATTTATTATGTTTTTGATGTCATAATGTTTCAATGTTGCAATGATCATTTACGTTAATTAAACCATCTTTCTGTGATCAAAGTCAATTTCTCTCTCAATGATCTCTTGGTATAGTCATTATCATATTTGATTGCTTAGTCGAGTATGAATTCGAGATCAATGGTTTGGTTGAATACTTTATATATTAAATAATTGATAGCCAATTGAGGGGGAGTCAATGAAATGTGAAATGCTCAAAAGATGTGGAAAGAGTTACATCCCAATGAGGAGTGTGAAAACTACCACCACATGGAGAAAATGAAAGAAAAAGGAACTCCATGAATGAAAAGCAAACTTTTGTTTGAAAAATTGTTGATAAAACTCATATTGAAATACTTGACTCAGTCGTATTTCATGGTTGGTATAAGGTGGGATTTTTGATTTAAGATGCTCAAAGAGCCACTCCTTCAACAGATTGTCTAGATATATTATTTAACTTATCTGGGATTTCAAACATCTATTGATCTTGGTACTTCATTTTCTTTACTGAAATTGATGATTTGATAAAGACATTACACATAGGATCAAGATAGATGTAATTGAAGTTGTTCAACTTTAAGTGTTTTAACTTTCGTAAATCTTCGTTTCATTTTTGGATATTATTGATAGATTTTTCATAATCTATTTCTTGTTGTGTGAAACGATGTCATTTGTTTAAAGTTGACATGATAATGTGCTTACATACTTTTTCTGGATTTTACTGTATTTTTCTTAATTTTTCTGAAGAAAAAGGTGTAGCCGATCCGGATCGTGGCAAGTGATCCGGATCCCGAACGCAGGATTTTTCCCGCGTGTGGCCGATCCGGATCACATTCTCGGCCGATCCGGATCGCGGCTAGGGTTCTATATAGAAACTTTCAGATTCGAGATTTCTTTACCCTAATTTCTGGTTTTCAAGCTTCTAGAGTTTCTCTCTCTAGATTTCTTGCTTCCTGGTGCTTCAAAACTCAAAGTTCTTCGGATTCAAGTAAGTTTTCATGATCAAAACTCGGTTTTTCACAGTTTTTCTGTTTTTTCATCAAACGTGAGTTGTAAAGTTGGATTTTTTCGTTTGTGAATGGTTTTTGATCAAATTTCTTTTGAAATAAGAACTCTGGATCAATTAGTTTTACTTTTATGCTGGGATTTCACTTGATTAACGAGTTTTTAGGCTTCGATTTCTAAAAATTCGGTTTTAGGGCATAAAAGAGGAATTTTTGTAAATCATGGATTTGATCTATTTTTAAAATTCTTTTTGGAAAACTAATTTGATTCTTGGCTTCTCTATATGATTATGATTGTCTAGGTACAATTTTTCAAATTTTTCAAAATTGACGATTTTTCATATGTTCTTGAGTTGGTCTTCACAGGACACCTTCTTAAAACTCAAAGCACTAGAATCAATGGCATTCTCGTGGTTGATCATCTTGCTGGTCGCAATGCTGCCTGGGGGTTCATCGGTTAAAGAAGAACCAGGCGTCTCAACTGGAGACAAACCGGAAGGAGCCAATGAAGACAGCTCGGATTACAATAGTGAAGAATGGGACGATTTCTTTAAGGATGTTCAGCGAAAAATTGATGAAGAAGAAAGGAAGTTCACCAAAGGGAAGAGACTTATGAAATCTGCCTCCACGACCGTACAATATACAAGAAGGAAAAGCGTTCAAAGAAATACAAGCCAGCAGAGTGGGCCTCTAACCAGAGCACGCTCACTTTCAGGAATTTTGCAAACTGGGTCACCATGGACTGCAGGACCTGATGCACCATCTGCATCCAGACAGCGTTCATCCTATTCAAAGACACGGACAACTGAGACAGAGATATTGGAATCGATTCGTCAGGAACAACAAAGAATCTCTGCTACACATGAAAGAATATCGAGAGAGCTTCAGCAAGTCTCCTCTGAACACAAGAAGATCAAGAAAAAATACTCAAACCTTAAGAACTTGCTTAAAGGACTTTTAAGCAAGCTAAGCTGCACTAGTTCTGACTCTTCAGATTGAGCAACAGAATTGGTCACCTTAGTTTGGGTTCTTAGTTCTCAGAACATTGTTTTTCTTTACTCTTTTAGTTTATTTCTCAGTTTGTGCATACTTTTAGAACTCTTTTTTTTTTTGTTACTCTCCTTACATATTGTAGCTCATGCTACGTTTTGGCTTGTTTTTGTGACAAAAAGGGGGAGAGAGTTAGCGAAAACAATGAACAATGAATGAACAATGATTGTGATATCAAGGTAAGTATGAATCTCAACTCAACTTTGGTTTTCTTTTGTGGATTGTGACATGCTTCTATACTAACTATTTGACTAACTATTTGGGCATGTAATATGACTAACAAGTTGGTGTTGGACTAACATACTTTGACATTTTGGTTTTTCAACTGCTTAGAAGATATGTTGGTTTTAACTATGTTTCTTTCACATATCTGATTCTTTCAAATGTCATGATGAGATCAAACTCTATCTCTGCACTTGGTTTTTCTATGTTCCAATTCTTGAGGTATCTAACGAATTTGTTTGTCAAGAATGTTTTCTGTGTGCAGAGGTTACAGATGTCTAAGTCTAGAGTCTGTCTTAGGAGTTTATCTCATGTTTTTAATTTCTGGAACTCTTTTGTAAATTTTTGTTGTATGGTGATAGCAACAAAAATATCTTTTTGAATTTTCTTTTGTGGATCTGTGTTTTGTCACGAAACCGCCAAAGGGGGAGATTGTTACGGAATTTGAGTTGGCGTATTTCGTGAATAGTTTAAGTCTTGAAGATTGAAGATGAAGAAACTTTGGATCATATACCTCAATCTCAAGAAAGAAGAATTCAAAAGGATCAGGTACGTTTAACTAAATAATTTTGATGATCCGAATACTTCTTATAGTGTAGAAACACCTGGAAGAGGTTTTAATTGCATATTCATCAAAAACTGGACATGGGACATGTTCAGGATCCGGATCGTGGACTTTCAATCCGGATCCCGAAAGGTGTTCGTTCATACATTGCTGCAATCCGGATCATAGCTTGGGCAGTCCGGATCCCGAATGGGGTGTTTTGTGAAAATGTATGAACGATCCGGATCGTGGATTATGATCCGGATCCCGAACAGGTGATTTTCTGGAAACTGCATTCTGTGCGTCTGCGATCCGGATCGTGGCTTATGCAATCCGGATCGCCGTCGGTAAAACTTTCCAGAAAAGTTTGTTTTTGATCCGAATATTCTTCCTAGGGTTTCTAACCTATAAATAGCCCTCCTATTTCATTTCTAGGGCATCGGAAAAAGAGCCGTCATTTTCAAATATCATTTTATACGGCCTTAGATCCACATATAGAGAAGAACGGAAATCATTAGATCTATTTAATGGTTCTTCATCTATATTGATTAGTTTGATTCTAGGTTTTCATACTCATATCTTGAGTTGAATCAAACTAATGAATACTTAGATGGTATTTCCGATCTACTCTTGATCTAAGTATTCGGCGGATCATCACCACCCAAACAAACAACGATTTACCCAAAATCGGCGCGTGGACTCGCGTGGCCTTGTGGATTCAAGGTGTCATCGCTCTCGTGGATTCGGAGCGAGGTGCGTTCGTGGATTCGAAGCGTGCCATTGGGTGAAGACCGTGGATTCGGTCGGACGTCGTGGACTCGACGTTGGACGCTGTGGATTCAGCGTTGGCGGCGCGGATCGTGGATTCGAGAAGCGTCGTGGAGCGAGCGGAGAAGATCTACTAGGGGCGTATGGTAAAAGGTTGAGTCGTCTGTGAGTACGTTATATCACCTTGTACGTGTGTTAATTCTAGTGGATTTCGCCGTGTTATCGGTCCCGTGGTTTTTTACTCCGGTTTGGAGTTTTTCCACGTAAAAATCTTGTGTGTTCTTTTATTTTTCCGCATTGGGTTTTATCGCACAATGATTTTTGAGTGTTTATTGTTTACACCTATTCACCCCCCTCTAGGTGTTTTTTCCCCTATTAGATCCTTATTAACCTAAACCCAACA